>SNQJ01S0155000.1:0-22512 GCA_010110895.2 Picea sitchensis
CTAGTCACTAGCATTGAAATTGCATGAGTTACTAATACCACTAAACCAAAAAGTTGGAATTGAATGATCATTGTGCAAAAATTGAGTTTAAACCAAAATATTAAGAAGTTTATGTTAAGAAAAAAAAACAATGATCTAAAGGTTGGTTGGTTGGTAGCAAAGACTCATAACCAATCTTACGCACAAATCACTTTGAAAGTGACTCCTTGTTTGGAAGTTAAGTTCATCTGGATTGAGGGACCAAGCACTATGTTAAGACATAGGGGGGCTATGGAGCCCATGATATTTGATCATAGGTTGTTTGGTTGATAGAAAAATCCCATAACAAATCCTACAAATGAATGATTCTCAAGATGATTCGTTGGTTGGTAGTTTAATTCCATCTTCATCGTGTTAAGACATAGGTGGGCTATGGTACCCACAACACTTTATTATATGTTGGTAGGTAAAAAACCATCATAACTAATCTGACTAGTAAATCACTTTACAAGTGACTTGTTGGTTCATAGTTAAGTCCATTAGCGTTGTGGGTCTAAGCATTCTAGTAGGACATAGATGGGTTATTCAATCATGAGATTTGATCATACATTGGTTGGTTGGTAGCATTCTCTAATTAATTTGATTGACAAATCACTTTGAACATGACTCATTGGTTAGTAGTTAAGTCCATTTGCATTATGAGGCCAAGAATTGTGTTAAGACATGGGTGGGATAATGATCCCACAATATTAAATCATAGTTTCATTGTTTGGTAGTTGTGATATACCTGGAACAGTTAACCGAACAATCATATATACTGCGCAAGTAACAAGAACATCAATTATAGAGAAAAAATATAGAGTAGAAATATAGAGAAGAAATATAATATTGATATCACAAAAAACTTAGTTCACTTGCCTCTTTGAGGTGGCAACCTCCAAATGAGAAGAGCTCT
This sequence comes from Picea sitchensis, assembly GCA_010110895.2. Lineage (NCBI taxonomy): Eukaryota > Viridiplantae > Streptophyta > Pinopsida > Pinales > Pinaceae > Picea > Picea sitchensis. Next base: position 935 of record SNQJ01S0155000.1, read on the forward strand.
CTCACAATAATCCTCAACAACATACAATGGAGAGATGCATTCTTTAAATATAGTTCACAACCAAAAATACCACGAGCCAATACCATGGGTTTATCCATAACTAATTTATAACATTCCACTAACCGACCTTCTAATTACTTGTGATCCCGATAATAATGAGGGTTGACACCTTATTAAAATTTCAACTAACTAATGACTAAGTATGAGGAGTTAGGGACGGATCCTAACATGCCCTCCCCCTTCAAAAGAAACCTTGTCCTCAAGGACGAATATGCAGAAATTGTTGCACGATGGAAACTGGTTCCCATGTTGCATCCTCTGGATATGTGTCCTTCCATTTGATCAAAACTTATTTGATAGTTTTCCCCCGCAGGTGATGCTCTCGCGTGTTGAGGACAGATTTGGGTTGTAGCCAAATGGATCCTTCTTCATCTAGTTCAGGTGGAATTGTTTAAACCTGAGAATTATGACCCACCACTTTCTTCAAATAGGAAACATGGAACACCAGATGTATTATGGAGGTAGTTGGAAGTGCAAGTTTGTAGGAAATGAGACCAATGCGTTTGAGAATCGGATAGGGGCCATAACATTTGGGTGCCAACTTGTGGTGGCCCTGAGCTTTGAGCGATTTTTTCTTATAGGGTTGGATTATGAGAAACACCTAATCACCCTCTTGAAAAACCCTTTCAGAGCATTGTTGTTCAACTTGTTGCTTCATATGATTTTGGGCCATGTGGAGGTTTTCCTTTAGAGTCGTGAGAGTAACCGCCCTACCTTATAACAACTTGTCAATAGCTTGGACCTTTGATGTTCCTAGAATATAGGAAGTTACTGTAGGTGGTTGTTTTCCATACATCGTTTCATATGGTGTCATTTTGGGGGTTGTATGATAAGAAGTGTTGTACGACCATTCTGCCAGTGGTAACCATTGCACCCAATGATGTTGTTTGTCTGAAACAAAACAATGCAAGTAAGTTTCCAAACACTTATTGACCACTTTCGTTTGGCCATTTGTCCATGGGTGGTATGTTGTGCTCATGTTCAATTGTATTCCTTGTAATTTGAACAATTCCTGCCAAAAGGTACCAATGAAGGTTGGGTCACGATCATATACAATGGATGTTGGCATGCCATGCAACTTGCAAATATGATCATTGAAAACTTATGCAACTAAAGATGGTGCATGTGGTAAGGCACAAAAATGTGCATACTTGGAGAGGTGGTTGACCACTACCATTATGATTGACTTGTTACCCTCTTTGGGAAGGCCCACTATAAATTCCATGGAGATGTTAGTCCAAATAGAAGATGTAATGGGTAACGACTGGAGAGCTCTAGAGGTCTTGACAGTTTCACGTTTATGGCATTGAAAAATATCACATTCATTGACAAAGGTGAGGATCTATTTCTTCATACCTTCCCAAAAAAAAGAGCGGTGAGCATGAGCATATGTATTTTGGAATCATGAGTGAACAAGAACAGAAGAATGAAACTCATTTAAGATCCTAGGCTTGACTACTGAATTCAGAGATAGAACCAAGCAATCCTTATGTTTCAATACATTATCTTTCCAAGTATAGTCGGTGGGAGAGCCAATGTCATCTTGAAGTCGTTGAATTATCTGTGAAATAGTGGGATGGGCGAGCCATTCACAACGAACTTCATCAATCCAATGAGGGATTGGTAATGATAGAAAAAAGAGGGAACCTCCATCTTCATATTGTATAGACAACAAATCTACCTCTACATTGTATCTTCCTTTCTTATAGATTATCTCATAATCATAGCCCACCATTTTGGTCAGCCACTTATTTTTTGGGGGGGATGACAACCTCTGCTCGAGTAAATACTTGAGACTATGGTGATTAGTTTTGATATGAAAAAAATGCTCCAATAGATATGGTCGACAAATGTGCACAAAATGGAGAATGGCCATCATTTCCTTTTCATACATAAATTTTCCCAAATTGTAACCACACAAATCCTGGCTAGTGAAAGCAAGAGGTCGATCATCTTGGGTGTGAACTGCACCAATACCACTGCCTGACGCATTCGATTCGACCAAAACAATTTTGTTGAAATAAGTGACTCCTAAGATAGGGATAGTACACATGGCCTACTTCAAAGCTAGGAAGGCTTTCTCAGCTGTAGGGGTCCACTAAAATGCATTCTTCTTAAGAAGGTTCGTCCACAGTTGAGCAATGTTTCCATAACGGTGGACAAATTTCTTGTAATATCCTATGATGCTAAGGAAAGCCCGAAGGATTTTCAAGTTATTAGGGCATGGCCAATCCTGCATGGATTGAATCTTGTTGGGGTCCATGCGTACTTTGTCAAGCATTCGACCTCACTTGCCCCAAAAGAACACTTGGAATTTTTTATGAACAACTAATGGTCTCGTAAAATTTGGAGTAGTTTGTTCACATGTTGAATATGGGAATCCCAAGTGCAGCTATAAATAATAATGTCATCAAAGAAAATCAGAACAAACTTCCAAGAGTTTTCAAGAGTTTATTCATGAGACTTTAGAAGGTATATGGAGCATTGCAAAGACCAAAAGGCATTACCAAGAACTCATAATGGCCTTCAAGAGTTTTGAAAGCGGTCTTCAGAATATCTGATTCCTTCATCCTAGTCTCGTGATAACCTGAGAGAAGATCCAATTCGATGAGGAAACAGGCACCCTGGAACTCATCCAACAAATCATTTGTAACGTCCTCGACCCTCAACTTCTATCGGCTAATGCTACTTAATCAAATGTATCTTTTCTTTTCTGCTCTGATACCATGTTGTGACATAACCGACCTTAAACCAACAGTCCAAGCCATGCCACCAAATAAATTTCATGCTATAATACCATATATATTTATATACATATCTATCTAATGAAATTTAAACAGTTATAACATTTTGTTCATACATCTATTCATGCAGAAACAACATTAAAACATACATGCAATATATACAGACAATTCTAATAACATTATAACTTGATTTCAAGATACACATCATACAAAGAACATATATTTGGTACTTATATTTTAATAGATGACCACCAACTGCATCCAGAACTTCCATGAACCTCCCAACCTTAGACCACGCTGCTCATCACGCTCAGTAGTGGGTCACCCCCGAGCTGGGACTAAACTCCATTGGGCAATGGATTTCTAGGCTTGGCTAGGACAACAGGAAAGTCACATAGATCAACAGGAAGGATTTTCTCCCAGGAGCCACTTACGCCCACAACCCACAAACCCTCATTCCCCACACACCTGTCCCACCCCAGGAGTGTACAGCTTCACTATCACAAGTCCATTGGTTGTCCACCTCCCTTCCATGGCTTCAACAATAGGTTGGACCAGAAGTCTTAGAGTACTGTAGCTACTACGAAAATCCCTCCAAGAGAACTCACTTCCTCATCACACTCTCTCACCTAGAGAGAGTTTCTCACAGGCCTGACAACCTGCCTCTTCTATCCAGCTCCTAATTCTAGCAGGTAACCACCACAACAAAGATTGGGTATGGGATATGGTAATGACAACAAGACACACCAATCCAGAGAAAACGTGGGTAGAAACAACAAAGGCTAAGGTGTGATATGGCTCAAACACTATGCAGTTGTGTTGTGCTTCAGAGGAAAAATAGTTAGCTTCATAACACGAGAGTGCAGTTTTCAGAAGTTGCAGAGATCCACGATGAAGGCAATGGCTGGCCGTGTCAAGGATCTCCCTGTCTTAGTGCGTGCATCCATGGGGAGTATGGAATCCTTTCCAGAGTGACGACGATCACGAGAATGGTGAGGGAACCCCCAAAAAGCTAACTTTCCCACCTAAAACCTACATGCGCCCAGGTTGACACATGTCTTCCTGAAGCTGCATGAGTTGCACTTAACTCTCGTTCCCTTTCCCCAGGAACTTAGGACAACATAGGTTATGTCAAACCTTATCCTCTAGGAAATAATAATATAATAGTATTCCTTTAGAGGTAATCCCTCTAGCTTAGCCCCTATTCCTAGACAGTTAGCTCCTTCTTTTTCCCTACCTAGTGGAGCTTAGTCCCCCATAACTCTTTCTCGTGGTTGTTCTACACACAATGATGTAATTTTATTAATGATGTGAGTATTTACATATACAAAATTAGGCTCATTGGCCTTAGCATCTGGGCTCTTCGGCCTAATAAATAGATAAGTCTTCTAGCTTATAAACACTTGGCTCACCAGCCTATAGACATAATTAAAATTTAGCAAGGGAATGACCTTGGGGTGTTACAATCCCCTCCCCTTATTTTTACACTGTCCTCAGTGCAACTTATTTACACAACAACAACAAGATTTCCAAAATCTTCAAAAAGATGTGGGTACTCTGCCCGCATAGCATCTTCATGCTCCCATGTTGCATCCTTAGGACCATACCATGTCCACTGAACCTTTACAATATTTATAACTCGATTCCGTAGTTGTTTTCTCTTCCAGTCCAGTATGTGCATAGGCAGCACTTGCAAAGTGCCTTCTTGCTCCACTTGAATCACATTCCAATCAATCACATGATTAGCATTAGGTATATACTTCTTAAGCAATGATACATGAAATACATTATGAATATTCATGGATGCAGTAAATGCAAGCATGTAAGCTACTGGTCCAATCCTTTCTACGATTTCAAATGGTCCACAATATCTGGCTGCCAACTTGGAACAACTTCCCAGCTTCAAGGAAATTCTATTGGCTTTCACCTTCAAGAAAACATGATCACCCACTTTAAACTCTCTGTGGGTTCTGCCTTTGTCTACATAATTTTTCTTCCTGTCTTGGGTAGCCTTCAAATTCTACTTTATCTTTAACAATTGCTTTCCATTTCCCTAAGAAACTTTGTCCCAACCACTTCCCTATCAGTTGGGTTGTCCCAACGTACTGGAGTGTTGCACTTTCTACCATAAAGTGATTCAAATAGGCTCATCTTCAGTGATGCTTGATACCCATTTTTGTAGGAAAATTCTACCAAGTGTAGATAATCTTCCCATTTAGATGGTTTTTCGATCACATACATCCTTAGCATATCTTCTATGACTTGGTTTACTCTTTCTCTTTGTCCATCTAACTTAGGATGATAAGATGTGCTGAAGTTTAGGTTCATTCTGAAACCCTTGAATAATCCTCTCCAAAACTTCGAGGTAAAATTTGGGTCTCTGTCAGACACAATTGTCTTGGGAATATCGTGTAATCATGCTACTTCCCTCATACAAATATCAACAACGTTAGTTTCCTTATGAGTAGTCTTCAATGGGATAAAATGGACAGATTTCGTGAGCTTATCTACCACCACCATAATGGAATCATGTTGTTTGTTTGTTCTGGGTAATCTTGTGATGAAATCCATTGTCACCACTTCCCACTTCCACTCATGGATGGTTAATGGTTGTAGCAACCCAACTGGGTGTCTATGTTCAGCTTTGACCCTTTGACACTTCATACATCTGGCAATGTACTCTGCAATTTATTTTTTCATACCTAGCCAATGGTAATGGCTCTTGATTGTTGCCATTGTTTTCTGGTATCCAGGGTGCCCAACATAAGGTACATTATGCATTTCTTTGAAGATCATACTCAATTCGTGAGAACTGGGTACATAAATTATGTTCCTGTACCGGAGTCTTCCATCATCTTCCAATCTATAATCTTCAACTTTCTATAACATCTTACCTTTCTGTAACTTTGTTACCATCTCCATGTACTGCAAATTTTCTTTTGCAGCTTCTAGAATTCTTCCTTTAACATCAAATTGATACATGCTAATGCTTGTAGCATGTATTTCATGCACTCTCCTACTAAGTGTATCAACCACTTTGTTCTACTTTCCTTTGATGTTCTTTATATCAAATTCATATTCACAGAGGATTTCCAACCATATGCTCTGCCTGACATTCAATGTAGGTTGATCAAACAAATACTTTAGACTATTATGGTTTGTCCTCAACTAAAACCTCTTTCCCATGAGGTAGTGTATCCATTTCTTTAAAGAGTTTAAAATGGTTGTCGTTGGCCCTTGACCAAGTTTTGAGAAACCTTGGTCATGATTGACCTCTTTTGGGACTTCGACAGGTTTTCAAAGGTGGAGCGCAAGTTGAAGTGGAGATCGCGGGATTTCGACCCCTTTTAAGGGATTTTTGGGTTTTGGGCTATGTAACAGGTATGTGAATGTCGGCCCATGGGTTAACCCATGTTTAGGCCCTTTTTGTAATGTATAAATAGAAATCTAGGTGATGTAGGAAGGGGCTGACGAGCTAAGTGCTAAGTGAAAGTGTGGATTGTAGATGCTTCATGCATACTGTGTGAGACTTGTAGAGAAAAGTGCAAGGGATTGTAAGAGATTGTGGAAAGGATTTGTTTTGTAACTCAGGGAAGGAGGATCTAGCGAAGTGCACGCAAATCTCTTGTCCTCTGCGGAGTAAGATCTCATGGCTCTATGCATGTAGAAGACTGACAGAAGGAAATAAAAGAGAGGAAGAGTTGGTGGATGTAGCCCGAGGTTGGGGGTGAACCACGTATATCCTGTGTTATGGTTGCTTTTTGCTTTATGGTTGTTCTCTTGTTTATGTGATTAAATGCTCAATGCACTGATATATGCTTGGAATATTCTAATATGATAGATTAGTGTTGAATAATGTGAATGAATTCTAGATCTAATCTATGTCGATGTGCTTAGTGCTTGAATATATCGGATCTGTGTGAATACTACACTACTCTGTTATTAGGGTTTTTCTACGCTGTAACTAAGACTGGATATTAATGAACCATAATCGATAAGTGCTCTATAAAGGTGTTGTAATCACAGATCGATGTCCCAGCTAAGGTTGCAGACACTGGATTCCTGCAACCACCCCTGCCTCTACCTCAGGTGAGACTTCATCTACTTCGCAGGTGTTGCCAAAAGGGCTGGTAGTGAGGGTTTTGTTGGTGCACTCTTGAGAGTTGAACCCTGGGTCTACCCCTGTTCCAACAAATGGTTCCATTTCCGGGACCTGAAACTTTGATTGCCGGGAACTGAAGTAAAGAAAAAGAGAAGATCTGTGCATAGATCTGTTGGTGAAGTGCGCAGTATCCGACTTGAAACTGTGATTGTTGGGAACTGATCAATTGCTTAGATCAGTTGCTTAGTGCATTGTAGTCTACTTGACTTGTGAAGCTCTGTGCTAATAAGAAAATTCAAATCTGAAGAAAAGAGGTAAGATCTTAAAGCTTTGTGCTTTGTTAAAGGTAAGAACAGTGAAAATTTTTAAGGTTTGAAAGCTTTGTGCTCTAAGAAAGGTAAGATATGTGGATTGTTTTTTTTCAAAAGAATGCATCTAGGTATGTTTGATAAGTTTTGTCCTAGCTTGAAAAATAGGGCACAACTAGATGAAAGAAGGTTTGATATGAGTAGATCTGACAGAAATAATGAAAGATATGTTATTCCTATGCATAGAAATAATGTTTGGACTAACAAATGGATGCAGGACCCTAGAAAGAATTTTTTTCAGGTTAACTACTATGATCCTAGTGCGCAGTATAGGAAAGGTTGGGGATCATTTAAAAGAAAGAGAGGATTAATTATTTTTTACAATTGTAGAAGACCGGGACATCTTGCTAAGGAATGCCCCGATAGGAGACCTAGTTGTCTTTGTTGTAAATCTATAGACCATGAAGTTTTGGATTGCCCTAGAATGATTGCTAAAGTTGAAAGAACAAATATGAGACAAGAAAACCCTGAGCAATATCAAGAAACTAAGACCATGGAAGAAACCCATAAAGAATCAGAGAATGTATTGCTACAAATGAAAGAAACCATGAATGATCACAAAAATATCAACCTATTAGAGAGCTTCAAAGAAAAAGAGTGCATAGAAACAAGAATAGAATACTTCGACATTGACTGTGTTCTGGATGAAGAAACACAGGTGAACATCATGATAGAAAGGACTTGGGAAATTTTAGGAATATCTGCTATGATTCCTTCATTGGGGGGAATATGATTATTTAGAGGAAAGTTGATAATCCTATGTGGAAGACTCACCCAAATATATATGATGCTCATGGGACTTCGAGAGAGAAATATTTTGAGGTTATTAAATTTATTGAGAACAACGCCCCATTTGCTATGTTACTAGGAAAAGCTTGGATTGAGATGGATCATACCAGAAGAAAAGAAGAAGAAGTCTTAGAACAAAATAAGCAAGAATTAAAAGATTTCATGACTAGGTGGATAGCACACTTGATTGAAGAATAGGAGAACAGATCAAAGTTGTTCAGAACCAGAAACTTGGATGTCGAAGTGGAAAGAAAATAATAATACTCACAGAAGAGTGGAGCACCTACCCTAGACAGAGAATAAGTATTGTCCTTGAAAGACCATCATTAGTGTGAAGTTACTGTGCTAAAAGGAGATAAGAATCAGAATGGAAATAGGAATACCAATATAAAGATTACAGGGAAGAAGGCTAGAAATCTCACTAAGAAGAGAGAAAAGATAGAAACGTTGTAGAAGGTTCCAAAAGGAACTTCGCAGAAGGAAAGTTTGCAAAACTGGAACTTCGTCGGGATATCAACACCAAGAAACATGCCACTTCACCATGGAGAAGCGATATAGCCGTTGAAAGCATTATAATCGTTAGTCTGACGACCCGAACGGTTAGAACAATAGTTATGGCCAGAAATCACTCCATTAGATCATTGGGACCGCACCGCAATGGGTAGAAACACAGTGATGAAGGCCTCTTGTCCATTGGAGAAGATTCGTTACCCATTGGCTACTTATTCCATCAACTATTGCACCGAGAACACTTTTGCAAATTCTATCCTAGCTAACTCATTACTATCGTGTTGTGTCTTGAGATCGACACTTGTTCTATTTCTTTGAGCATTCAGTCATCCATCTGATTTATTCGATCTAAGTGTGCATGTCAGACGAGCTCAGCGCTGCAGAGAAGGTCATCAAATAATTTCTAATCCACCTTATGGCTGAGAAGGTGATGTCCGTTGGAATTCAAGCCTTATCGACGGCTCGCGGATCTGGACCATCCCAACTTGTAGTAGAGAAGAGAACCAAGCATCGAGATGACTTGGTGAACGCGAAGTCAATCCTGACTATCCTGCCCGAATACATCCCGCCTTTGGCTGGTGAGGTGAGTTGTGACAGTGTACCAAGAGAACTTGATTACACCATGGTTACTATGTACCTCCTGAAGGGGATACATGTAGTTAGAGAGAAGCAGGATAATATCACGATGTTGAAGTTCAGTGAATTCAACCTAGGGGACCGTAAGAGCTACAGTATGCTCGCTCCTTACAATTATTTGACTAGGATGAAGGGGAAGAACTCGAAAATAATCCACCAACCATGGACTATGAACCTCGCACAGTCCACCCTCTTGAATGTGATGAATATTCCGCACTTTGGAAGGCACCATGAGGTTAATGCGTGTGCTAATCTCCCACTATCATGTTATCATGGTGTCTACCTACTTCTAGATAGACGTATCACATTCGATCCGACGCTGATCCATAGGATCACCAGATTGAGCATCCAGGGACCCGACCCACAAGACTTCTACCCAAGGAAGGCTACAGATCGCGCACTGGCACAGAGGATCAAAGATAGATATGGCGATGTAGAAAAGGGGGCGTGAGGCTACAAGGTAGCTTCCATCCAGAATGGTGTAGTTAAATCCCTTGTCAGCAGTCGAGAGGATGAAGCAATCCCAAGAACAGTGCACTGCTCAACAACAGGTCCACACCATTCAAAGAAAAGTCATGGAAGTGACTCAGAGGCTCCAACCAATATAGGATGAGGCTTGCCAACTGTTTGCGGATATTGAAGGCCAATGATCAGAACTAGAGAAATTCGTCACTGCAGATGAAAAACGCTTGGAGGGACCTGTCAATGAAGTAGTTATCCAAGAGTTCACCGAGAAGGAGGTCATGGCGCAGCAACAAGTCGAAGCAGCTCGAGCCAAGCTCAAGGATTTTGAAGCAGAGCTACCCAAATCAGAGTGAATCGGGATGAGTCACAGTTGAGTGTTGGGGGATTGTTGGCCTTTGACCAATTTTTGAGAAACTTTGGTCATGATTGACCTATTTTGGGACTTTGAGAGGCTTTCGAAGGTGGAGCGCAAGTCGAAGCGGAGATCGCGGGATCTCAGCCCCTTTTTAGGGATTTTTGGGTTTTGGGCTATGTAACGGGTATGGGAATGTCGACCCATGGGTTTACCCATGTTTAGGCCCGTTTTGTAATGTATAAATAGAAATATATGCGATGTAGGAAGGGGTCGATGAGTTAAGTGCTAAGTGCAAGTGTGGATTGTAGATACTTTGTGCATACTGTGTGAGACTTGTAGAGCTAAGTGTAAGGGATTGTAAGAGATTGTGGAAAGGATTTGCACTGTAACTCAGGGAAGGAAAATCTAGCGAAGTGCCCACAGATCTCCTATCCTCTATGGAGTAAGATCTCATGGCTCTGTGCATGTAGAATATTGACAGAAGGCAATAAAAGAGAAGAAGAGTTGGTGGACGTAGCCCCAGGCTGGGGGTGAACCACGTATATCCTCTGTTATGGTTTGTTTGTTCTTTATGGTTGTTATCTTGTTTATGTGATTAAATTCTCAATGCACTGATATATGCTTGGAAGATTCTAATATGATAGCTTAATGCTAGATCTAATCTATGTCAATGTGCTTAGTGCTTGAATATATTGGATATGTGTGAACACTGCACTGCTATGTCGTTAGGGTTTATCTGCACTGTAACTAAGACTATATATTAATGAACCATAATTTCTAAGTTCTTTGTAAAAGTGTTGTAATCACAGATCGATGTCCCAACTAAGGTTGCAGACACTAGAGTCCTGCAACCACCCCTACCTCTACCTCAGGTGAGACTTCATCTTCTTTGCAGGTGTTGCCGAAAGGGCTGGTAGTTAGGGTTTTGTTGGTGTTCTCTTGAGAAATTAACCCTGGGTCTACCCCTAGGCCAATAGCTGCCAACTCCAAATCATGCTCTTTCAATTTCCTGGATTCAAATCCTATCACAAACCCATTCTGATTGAGGACTCCACCTAGTCTTTCTTTGCATGTAACAGTGCAAACCACAAAATATTCATTTGGATATACAATCTTCATAATTGGAGCACTGGTTAACAACTACTTCAATTTCTGGAATATCTCTTCACATTCCTCTGTCCATTGAAATTTTACCCTTTTTTCTGTAGGGAAGTGATTGGGTGAGCGATTCTCGAAAATCCTGCAATGAATCTCCTGTAATAGCCAGCTAAGCTCATGAAGGATCTGACTTATATTACATTCTTAGGTGTTGTCCACCCTTTAATGGATTCAATCTTTTCAAGGTCCACTACTATTCCCTCGGATATTATATGCCCCAAATAGTAGATTCGATTTTGGTAAAATGAGCACTTTTTCAATTTGGTGAACATTTGGTTATCTCTTAGCACCTGTAACACCATCCTTAAGCGTTTCTCATGCTCTTCTTCTATCTTGGAATATACAAGGATTTCATCCAAAAAGACAACGATACAATTGTCTAAATATTCTTGGAAAACACCATTCATTAAGCACATGAAAACAACTAGTGCATTTGATAACCCAAATGGAACCACTGTGAACTCATAATGACCATACCTTGTTCTGAAGACAGTCTTACTGATATATTCATCTTTAATCCTTACCTGATGGTATTCTGACCTGAGATCTATCTTTGAAAATATCCTTTCATCCTTTAACTAATCGAAGAGATCATCAATCCTTGGTAATGGATACTTGTTCTTTATAGTTACTTTATTTAACTTCCTTAAGTCAATGCACAATCTCAAGATCCCATCTTTCTTCTTCACAAATAACACTGGGGCACCCCAAGGTGACACACTTGGGAATATATACCCCTTCTTCAAAAGTTCTTCCAGCTGCATTTGTAGCTCCTTCAGCTCTGGTCTACTCATTCTGTAAGGAGTCTTTGATACTGGAGAGGCTCCAGGAATTAAATTTATAGAAAAAACAATATCTCTCTTTGGAGGTAGTCCTGGTACCTCCTTGAACACATATTCAAACTCTTTAAGGAATGAATTATCCTTCAATTTGGACACCTTATCCTTGGGTTATTGTTCCATATGAGATGCAAATATTTGGCAGCCCTTCCTGTAACAGTTCTTCAACTGCATTGCTGAAATTTCTTGGACAATAACTGCCCTAGGAATTCCTTGGACTGTTCTCTGATTTCCTGCCTCATCCAAGAAAGTGAATGCCTTGTTATGATAGTCTAAGATGAAATGGTGTTGTTTTAACCAATCCATACCAATTAGGAAGTCATATGATCCCAAAGGCAATATGTTCAAATCTTCCTTGGTACTCATTCCATTCATGCCCACTTGACATGATTTAATGAATTCAACAACCTTTCTCTTGGTTCCTATAGCCAGCTACACCAACCAATATTTGTCATGCTTGCTTCTTGGAAATTGCAATCTTTCCACTACTTATGGATCTATATAGCTATGAATAGCCCCTGAATCAATTAAAATAGTAAAGGCATGGTTATTGATCATGCATTTAACTTCAATCATGTGTGATTGAAACTCAACTTTCTTGTTGTCCAGGGCTACATAGATCCTTGGTACTCTTCTTCCCATGTCTTCTATCATTTCTGCTTGTTGAACATTGTGAAAAAATCTCACTTTGTCACTTCTGTGAGGACAATATCTATACCTATGATCTCTTTTACAACCCCAACATTCCATAGGTGTCTGCCTTGGCCTTTTCCCACCTAGTTTAGGCATCTTGGGCTCTCTCAAAACTGGTTGTCCTTGAGGACTATTTATGAAAAATGGTGGCTTGTTGCCCTTTTGGCTCTGCTCCCTTTTAAACTTCCTCTTGTCTTCCCAAGCCTTATGGAAAATAGGTTTCCCTTTTTTCTAATCAAAAATCATTTTTCTTTCCTTATGGTTTCTTCCATAGTTTTAGGATCATCATATTGGATCTTGTCATTGATGAACGATGGAAGCCCACTCAGATACCTTTGAATATTAACTATCTTATCCTTGATGAAGGGGACATACTTCAACAACTCCAAGAATATTCTTTCATACTCGTCAATGGACATACTTCCTAGCTTGAGTTCAAATATCTCTTTCATTTTCTTGTCATAATACCTCTTAGTTAAGTACTTCTTTTCAAAATGCCTCTTGAATTCCCTCCATGTAACATTCTTCTCTCTGACGTGTTGCACTTGCACAAGTTGATCCAACCATATGGATTCCTTTCCTTTTAGCTGATAGATGACAATTCTTCCTTCTACATGAGAAGAGTAATTCTGTAGTTGGAAACAGTTTCTCATGGCCAACATCCTTGCCTCAACATCTTCATCTTTCTTGGGTTCTCCATCAAAAGTAAGAGGTTTGATCTTGTTCATTTCTCCCTTCAATTCATCCACTCCATATTTCCTATGTTTTCAGGTAGGGGATGGAATTGAACTGTTGTGCATCCTCTTTTTGGAATGCCTTCGGGAGTGTTGGTGATGTCTATTATCACTTCTTCCTCTTCTTTCCTCATCAGAGGACCCATGGCTTCCTGATTTGTTGGATCCACCTTCCTTATCCATCTTCTTTTCAATTCTTTCCAGGATCTTCATCAACTTCATGTTTAATTCTTCCTATTTATCCTTGGCTTTCTTAAGCCTTTCATTATCTTCTTGGTGAATTTGGACATATTTTTGCAAATTTTTAATGATTTTCATCATACCCACATTTGTATCTATTTCTTCTCCATGCCCATTGGAGTTCGATCCTTCAATTCCCAAATGGACATCCATTCCTCTAACTTCATCCTCCTGATTGTAAGTGTCTCATGCCTCCTCCATTTCTATGCACTATGGAACAATTCGGTTATGTTCTAACAATTGTTAACTCTACAAATGTGCAGTCAACCGAAATTTGTCAGGTTACTTGACTTAATAATTTTCCTGAATAAATTAAAAAATATGATTCAACAAAATAATATCATATTCCATTTTCAGTGGGTCTTGGTCGATCAAGAACCTCTCAGGCTTCTATCTCTAAGCCCAACTCTATTCTGCAACAATTTTCGGGTGCTAGCCCCTTTTTCTTTAGCCCTTGGTTCTCATGTGACCACGACTGTGACCCAATGCTAATGATTTGGACACTTATCCAAAGTCTTGAAACTTCAGGTTCCAGAGCTTTGGAGGTTTCCCTTTTCCATGCATCAAAAACATCACAGAACAATGAACTATCGAACACACGAAGAATGGTGGATAGGAGCTTTAGAACTCCGGGCTTCGGCGGTATCCAAAGAACATCACAACAAATATCCTGGAGTGTCGAATTGGTGAACTCGCAAAGCGGGGTGGATCAATGGTCCACGTCTTCCTAGCATCCAACGACTAATATTTACTAGGGAACTCCAGGCTTCAGGGCTTCAGGGCTCAAGGACTTCGGAGCTTTGGTGCTTCAAGACTTCAGAGCTTCGGGGCTTCGGGACTTCGGAACTTTGGGGCTTCAGGACTTCAGAGATTTGAGGCTACGGGACTTCGGAGGATTTCACATATGCACACCCTAAAACTCTCGAACCGTAAATATATGAATAATTCCAAGTCAGCCCTGGTGACGTTGTTATGTCACGTTATTTTGGCGCTATGAAACTTCAGGGATTTCTTCCTCCCATTCCATCATGAACCATTTCTCCCAGAATGTCAAGTCTCCTGGCCTCACGATCAGGCGCCATGCATCTACTGAAGTCAATTTATAGTTTTCCCAACCTGGTTAAATTCTTCGCTAAGGGTTTAACTACTTTATGTATTCACCAGGGCCCCACTACCCATGCTCGAGAGGAGTGCCATGTGGAGAAATACTAGAAATGGACACGTGGCCCAATATGGAAGATGACATGTGTCATGTTCTAACTGGAATTTCTATCTTCAAAATGTTCTTAACTCACTAACACATGGCACACATCCATGTTTCCATGTCATCCCTGGTGACATCAGCAGGCCACGTCACTTTGGGACTTCGGGCTTCGACGGTTTTTACACTTGCACACTCCAATTCTCCCGAACGTCGAACTCCCAAACTTTCTTACCTTCCGGGGTCCACATAGTACAGTTTTCAACAACTAAGGTGGTGGCACATGGCATGTCTAGGAAAGGTCCACATCACTACTAGTGATGTCATCATGCCACACCACTTCTTCTCTTTTTCTTCGGGACTTCGGGCTTCAACCGTTTTTACACTTGCACACTCCAATTATCCCGAACATCGAACTCCTGAACAAGATGATATTCTGACACACATCTCCTTTTGATGAACGGTTCGAATTAACTATGGATTTTGGGACTTCGGGAGTTTGTGCATCAACACACTCCATTTCTCTCGAACACCAAACTCCCGAACAAGATGATCTTTTGACATGCGTCTCCTTTTTATGAACGGTCCAGATTAACTTCATACTTCGAGACTTCGAGAGTTTGCACATCAACACACTCAATTTCTCCTGAACGTTGAATTCCCAGACAAGATAACCTACCGACATGTGTTCCTTTTGATGAATGGTTCAGATGAACTCCAGACTTCGGGAGTTTGTGCATCAACACACTCCATTTCTCCCGAATGCCAAATTACTGAAAAAGCTAACCTACCGACACGTGGCTTATCCCTATGGTTTTGATCTATCCTTGGTCAAATCCAATGATAAACACTCCCCCCCCAGATCTATGGTGTAGATCCTCTTTAGGACTTTAGAACATCGAGATTCCGCCCCTTTTTCTCTTATAAACCATAAACTTTGCCAAAGTCGCAAAGTCCGAATGACTTGGAGGTTAACCTTCATGCACTTTTCTCTAGATCTGACGATTGTAAGGGATCCTCCTTCTCACAAACATATCCTACGACCCACCACCATGGTTGTTGTCTTTTCTTTATTTGTGTCCATTTCTTAAACCGTTATACCTCATGTGTTTCTGAAAACAATCCAAGTGTTCTCTCAATGCCCTTTTGGCACTCTATACATCAAAATTATCTGGGCTTTTTACTCCGAATTCTTCATTCGTGGGCCATCCAGTTTCATTGTTGAAACCATGGGCTTTGAACTTGAATTTTGTCCATTTTGACAAAAATTGTTTTCCTAAACGTTTGCTTCAACTTCCACTAACATGGTCCATCAAGGCTCAGTGTTGAAACCATGTCTCTTATACCAATTTGTAATGTACTCGACCCTCAACTTATGTCGGGTAACGCTACTTAATCAACTGTATCTTTGACTTTCTGCTCTAATACCATTTTGTGACATCCCTAGCCTTAAACTAACAAGCCAGGCCATGCCACCGAATACATTTCATGCTCTGATACCATATATATTTATATACATATCTATATAATGCAATTTAAATAGTTATAACATTATGTTCATACACCTATTCATACGGAAACAACATTAAAACATACATGCAATATATACAGACAATTATAATAACATTATAAATTGATTTCAAGATACACATCATACAGAGAACATAGATTTGGTACTTATCTTTTAATATATGACCACCAACTACGTGCAAACCTTCCATGAACCTCCCAGCCTTAGACCACGTTGCTCATCACACTCAGTAATGGGTCACCCCCAAGCTCAAACTAAACTCCATCGGGAAATGGATTCCTAGGCTTGGAAAGGACAATAGGAAAGTCGCACAGATCAATAGGAAGGATTTTCTCCCATGAGCCACTTACGCCCACAACCCACAGACCCTCATTCCCCACATGCCTGTCTCACCCCAGGAGTGTACACCTTCACTATCACAAGTCCATCAGTTGTCCACCTCCCTTCCAAGGCTTCAACAACAGGATGGACTAGAAGTCTCAAAGTATTGTAGTTGCTATGAGACTCCCTCTAGGAGAACTCACTTCCTCAATACACTCTCTCACTTGGAGAGAGTTTCTCACAGGCCTGACAACCTGCCTCTTCTATCCATCTCCTAAGTCCAGTGGGTAACCACTATAGCAAAGATTGGGTATGAGCTCTAGTAATGACAACAAGCCACACTAGTCCAGAGAAAACATGGGTAGCAACAAAAAAATTTAAAGCGCAATATGGCTCAGTCACTACGCATTCGTGTTGTGCTTCATAGGAAAGACGATTAGCTTCATAACACGGGTGTGCGGTTTTCAGAAGTTACAAAGATCCACGATGGAGGAAATGGCTGGTTGTGTCAAGGCTCTCCCTGTCTTAGTGCATGCATCAGTGGGGAGTATGGAATCCTTTCCAGAGTGGCGATGATCACGAGAATGGTGAGGGAACCCCCAATGAGCTGACCTTCCCACCTAAAAACTGCATGTGCCCAGGTTGACACATGTCTTCCTGAAGCTACATGAGATCCACTTAACACTCGTTCCCTTTCCCCAGGAACTTAGGACAACATAGGTTATATCAAACCTTAGAGTCTAGGAAATAATAATATAATATTATTCCTTTAGAGGTAAGCCCTCTAGCTTAGCCCCTATTCCTAGACACTTATCCCCTTCCCTTTCCCTACATAGTGGAGCTTATTCCCCCATAACTCTTTCTTCATGGTCGGTCTACACGCAGTGATGCAATTTTATTAATGATGTGAGTATTTACATATAGAAAATCAAGCTCATTTGCCTTAGCATCTAGGCTCTCCAGCCTAATAAACACATAAGTCTTCTATCTTATAAAAACTCGGCTCATGATCCTATAAACATAATTACAATTCAGCAGGGGCTCGACCTTGGCATATTACATCATCAGTGACAGGAATTGGAAACTTATCCTTAATGGTCAATTTATTAAGGGCACGCAAATATGGACACATGCACCAATTACCTTCTTTCTTTAGGACCATTATAATAGGGGAAGAGTACGGGATGGTACTTGGGTGATTTATTTCGGCTTCTAATAATTCCTACAATATTTTTTCTATTTCATTTTTTTGAGAAAAGGGGTACTTATAGGGGCATACATTGGGTGTATGACTGTCGTGAAGGAGAGGGATGTTGTGATCATGGTCACCCCAGGATGGGGGTAATTTCATGGGTGTCTCAAATACCTGGTGGTGCTTGTCCAGGATGAGTTGCAGGTCAGGATGGATTGTGGCGGATGATGGCTCTTGTACCTAGATGGGATTCAATTGGGAAATCACCCCATGATGACCTTTCTTTAGGATTTTCTCCATTCTGTGAGAGATGATCATTTTTGGGGACCCAACATTAAATCCATGAAGGGTATAGGTGTGAGCCTCTTGAGTAAAGTGCATATATAACTCCTTATAATCCATGGTAATCGGTCCCAAAGTGAGAAACCATTCAACATCCAAGACAATATCACAACCACCCATGACAATGGAAAACATGTGAGTTTTCATGGCGTAATCACCCATTTGGAGTTTGAAATTCTCACAATAGCCTCCACATTCCATTGCACCACCATTAGTTATGAGAATTTGAAAATTTGAAAATAGGCGATTAAAACAATTGAAATCCTTGGCAACCCTGCGATGAATAAAATTATGGGTTTTTTCGCTATCAATCAACACTATTATCGACCGTTGTTTGATGTAGCCTTTGATTATTAATGTTTGTGGATATGAAATACCAACAAGGGCATGGAGAGAGATGATAGATTATTTCAGTTCCACAGGAGGTGCAATGAATTCTGGGAGGGGAGGAGTGGGATAAGTATCCTCTAACTCTGGGGCCTCATCTGACATTTGGTCCTCTGACCCATCAATCTGGAAAAACTTTTTTTCATGAAATATATGTCCCGACGCATATTTTTCATCATAGTAATAACAAATCCCTTGTTTCCTATGTTCTGCCATTTCTATTGGAGACACATTTTGAGCCTTCAAGGTTTGAGTGGGAGTAGTGATAGCCCCTGGATGAGGATGGTTAGGGACTGAAGAATGAAGGGGTTATGCCTGAAGAATGGTCTCAACTTCCAATGCTAATTTTCATGCTTGCAACCAAGTAATAGGATGATGCATGCAAACATGAGAACAAATTTCCTCCTTTAAGCCACTTATGAAACACTCAAGACATAATTCATTAGATAAGCCCTCAGTTACGATATCCAACTATTCAAATGTTGTGATGAAATCAATGATCGACCATGTTTTTTTCATCTTGGTGAGGTGCCCCAAATAATGAGATTCCCTATCAAAACTTGCACAAACAACTTTGGTGAACATGTTCCAATTGGGATATCCTGGATAACATTTCTTATTCCACTGCCACCATTTCCAACGTTCTTGATCTAAGTACAAAAAACCTACATGGAGTTTGGTCTCATCATCCCAAATATCATGGAGGTAAAAGTAGTGTTCCATTTGGGAGACCCACCTAGTTGGGTCAAATCCATCAAATTTATGCATCTCCACTTTTGGCAGCTTTTTCCAAGAATTTGGAGAACCTTAAGGGGAGTGGGAATTATAAGTATTCTCATAATGAGAAGAATGAGGGGATTCCATTATCTAGGTGGATATTGGTGTCCACCCACCTATTCCAAATTCCAACTGGCTCATCTTGATAGTTTTTAGTTCATCATGTTTCTTTATAATGGGGACATCTATTTGTAATTATGGGTTCTACACTCAAGGGGTTGTCCTAAATCCCTACATAGAATCCAGGTGGATATTTTTGGTAGCATAACTCCAGATCAATCTTACTAAATAAATTGTCACCTTTAAGTTGATCAAGAAGATTGTTAATCTAGGGGACTAGGTATCAGTTATTAGTAGTGATTTTGTTTAGGGATCTATAATCAATATAGAGTCACCATGTCCCATACTTCTTCTACACCAAGATAATTGGGCTCCCATAAGGTGAGGAGCTTCATCAAATGTGGCCTTTCTAGATGAGCTCATCTATTTGACATTTTATTTTCTCATTCTCCAAAAGAAAGAATTAGTATACTAGGCCATTAGGAGGAGCACCATTTATCAATTCAATTGAATGTTTGACCTATTAGTGAAAATGCACCCCTATAGGGAAATAAAATATATCTATGTATTCCTTTACATTCTTTTCCACCTACTTATACTATGCAGAGAGGCCTTGTGTTGAGGCGATGGTTTTCATAGTGACCTTCCATTCACTTTCTGACTGAACCATGATGAGGACATTTTTTGTAGTTTGAGAGATTACCTTTCAACACTTCTTTTTGACCCAAAAATATGCTTTGCGTTCAACATGATGTTTATCATTTTCATATCTTCTCTAGCTGGCATGAGGGTTTCTCTCAACAACCCATTAAGTTGTGGTTCTAGTCAAAGGCATTGGTCAGACTCATAGTTACTATGACATTGTTGACGCTTCAATCCGTTAGGAAAGAAACGACAACCTCATGAGGATGTAAATCCCCTTGCATTTATATAGAGGTGGTACTCCTCTTTATATTTTCTAGGAATTCTAAATATCGGAATGTGGTACTTGACAAAAGTTTATCATGGTTATCAAATAAACGTAAATATTGAAATCAAATAAAAGGAAAATGTTTTTCTTTTTCTTTTTTAAAGAAAGTTCCTGAGAGAGGACCAAAAATCACACACTCCACACATTTAAAACAAATAAGCAAAATTTCCTCACATCCATCATAGTTTAAGATAAATATTTCTGATCACATAAAAAAATAAAAAGAAGATGGTCTGCATGCATATGAGAAATTTGACAAAGTGGTACATGGGAAACTCAAATAAATATAATGATAGATCAACCTCAAATACTTTATATTCAGAAAACTAGGTTACAAAGTACAATCAAGATTGTTCCCAAAATAGTTGTTGAGTCTCAGTATTGACACCTCTATTACCCTATATTATCCTCTGTCTGAGTCAATTTTATCTATGTTATGAGTATAAAATTGATTGTTGCCTCCATAAACACACTTAATGACCTTGTTCATGTGCATAGAGAGGTAACTTATGGTTAAAGCATGGTTTGTTTAGTTTTCTTGAGTTAATTTGATTAAATGTTTGATATTGTATGATCCTAATCATTTGACTCCTAACCAGTTTTGATCTGGTACCCAAAGCTCCATCTATTCTGGTACTACACAATCTGCTCTATTCCGATACCAATTCATGTGCGTAATCTGGTACTCAAGATTGTGACTATGTGTATTCTGGTACTAAACAGCTACCTATAGGATTTCGGTACCAACATTCTGGTACTGGATTTTATCCTCGATTTATGGAAATATGACGATGAATATCACAATTTGGGGACATGGGTTTTGTCCGGAGAGGTGTTTTCATTCATACACATGTGCCAGAATCCCAAGATCTCACACGTATGGACCTCCATCTCAGGGGGAATGATTCGTCCTAAGTTATTGCCAATTTTCCAGAAATTCCAAGATCATGCCCAGATTCGTGGGAAATACATTTCCTTGATTAGCTAATTGGTTATACTCGACCTCCATTGATGGAAAATGGTTTTGATTTGGATGGATTGTCTAGATCCAAATTTGTAATGTAAAAATCATATAAATTGAGTGATGGCTCTAAGCCAAAGGAG
>SNQJ01S0155002.1:0-22511 GCA_010110895.2 Picea sitchensis
ATTAAAGTTGCAAATGTTGTTAATGTTGTTAACCTATTCTTATGTTGATTCAAGACCTATTTAATATGATTTTTAAGCCATGAATATCAGTTTTGATGTCTTTCCCCAGTTATATATCAAGATAATGGAGTTTTGCAGTATGTCTTGACTCCTGACATAATTTTTGAGGTGTTGAAGCTTCACAAAAGTAGAACATGCCTCTACAAAAAAGTTCGTAGCGTCGACATTGTGAACTAGTATTTTTGACATTTTGTAAACAATTAGCACACAACATAGGATTTTTTCTTGTAACTTTTGAATTCCCATCCGGGTTCCTATTACATTTGGTGTGGAGGAAAAACATGGTGTTTTTTACTTGCTGAAAAAAATTCAGCCTGACCCACTTAGTATTTTTGGATAAACAATAAAAACATCACTTGGAGGAAAGTTCGCAGTGCATGTTGTCACGGGCGTTGCAAACTCTAACAGTTTGACAAATTCGAGCTATGGGAGGGTTTCCAGCTGTCATGGAAGGTTCAAATGGTCTCTTAAGAGTTATTTGGATATGAGGGATAGGTTTTCCATCTCCAAATCAATTAGGATGACCTCTTTCAAAAGGCATTTATCATTATAGACAAAATTCCCCAAAAATAGGAATTTGTTAGGCTTTTGTTGGAATATTTTGTACCAAGACACCTAAATGGAGGAGGATCCTATGCAACTCCTTGGTTTCGACCTCCTTAGGGTAGATAGAGATTATTAACTATTAATGAAAGGGTTTTTTATGAGAAAAGGGTTCATTCCATGACCCAAGAGAGGTTGGAGAGAGTTGGAGCCATGTAGTTTCCCTGTGTGTGCTCATTGTAAGCCCGAGGGCCTATTTTGTAAATATTTTTTCAATTGAAGACTCATGAGATCTGTCATATGAGATTGTTATTTCATTGTTGTTCATATATGTTTTCATCTTGCTTGAATATGATTATTGTTAATGTAGGTTTGATTAGCAGTATTATGTATGAGATTTCTATGGTAAAGGATTTGTTGCAGAAGTTTATTACATGTTATATTTAAGAATTCACATTCGTTGTTGGAAAGGACTTCCAATTAGTGAACATTCAGAATAGTGGATGTTATCAGTTGAGTAGGGTGTGAGGCTGATTTGTTCACTTATATGTTGACCCTTCTTTCTTTCTTTCATTCATTCATCATCATACAAGCTATTTATCTGATAGGCATCTTGATTGCCTTTAATCTGAGGAATGTTTATGACTCCATTTCCCAATAGTGTATCCTACTAATATGCATTTTGCTTCCCTCTCCTTTTTTTTTTCTCAGTCTTGTTGATCCACCTACTCAAACCATTTAATCCATTTATATTCTGATGGGTACTGGGATTGCACTTACAACAATCTAAGTGTGACTCGCAGTGCTAACAGGATGAAACCAAACTTCCCTTCAAAGTATTTGGCATAAAGAATACAAACAACTGTTGGCATAGGATGCAAATATTGGGGGATTTGGTTGTGTAGTTTATCAAATATGGTATCAAACTCACTAACTATCTCATTCTCCTTTCTCTTTATCTGGTTGAACTAAGTCATCAACATTCTGATATCTTTATTCAATGACCATATGTTTTTGAATAACTTAGAAAATTCTTCATAAGTGGTGAAGTGATTATCTGGTAAGCCATCAAACCACCTTTGGGCATCTTCAATGAGAGATGTCACTAGCAACTTCATTGCAACATCTTCATGTTCCACTCCTTCATTTTGCATGTCTCAACTAATGGCATGTAGATGTTGTTCTGCTATGATTACATTGTTCCCAAAATCCTTTGGCAACCATTTGTTGATTTCTTTAGGCATCGTATTGGTATATCGAACAATGGATGCCATGTTCAAGGGCTTATAGAGATCCTTTTCCCAAGAATGAGTCATTGGTGCAAGTGGGAGATTACCGTGAAAAATTTGTTTGACAACAGGGGAATGGAAAGGAGTCCTTCTTTGGTAACTTTTGGAAGTTTTGAATCTTCCAGGGGGAAGGGTCTTTATGGAAGAAGGATTATGGGATGGTGGAGTCACCAAATAAGCTTTATCTGATCAAGGAAATAATGGGAAAGGGAACTTCCCTCAAGTGGAGTCACCAGGAAAGTTAGGGGTAAAGGATTTGGGATCAAAGCTTGACAAGATATCGTTAGGGAATGAAAGAAGATTCAAAATCCTCCCCGGCAACGATGCCAAAATGTCATCGTACAAATTGTAGGTTGGGACAAGACTAATCCAATCCAAAATATGGTGATAACTATGGGAATACCTACCCACTGTCACCTTAGGTAGGTACTCCCCTCGCTTTAGAGATGATAAAATCACCTCAAGGGGGGAATCTCGGGTGCCCGTAGGGGGATTGAGACAGAGTATGAAGATATTTTGAGGGGAACCCATTAGCTCAATGACAGAGGAAGTATGAGGTCTTGTAAATGAGTCATGATGATGGTAAATGGTTTCCAAAGACTTGGATACCTGCACCAAAGTGTTAAACATTCTCGAGACAAGACAAACAATCGAGATACAAGCCCATAAATCAAGTGGATAATCGAGTGAAGCTTGTTTTCCTATATTGCAGCAGTAAACAAGAATATATATCAGTAAGAATAAGAACTAGTTACTGCGTATTTTGTTGATTTTTCAAATTTCCAAATATGATAATTATTACCTTAGGATTTCAAATAGATTTCAATGCCATTGTTATCATAGAATAATTACACACTGAAAAATTTCAACTGAAATAAAACTACAATGGAAATAATAGAATCAAAGAGAGATATCCATGTACAATAGACACAAGATTTGACCTGGGAAAACCCGAACTTGGGAGAAAAACCCAACAAACTTTTATCTTGAATAAATTTAAGCCAAATTCACAAATACATCACCAGAAAAATGAAGAATCCAAGAACATAGAAATTTTTTCCCTAGTGTGAAGAAGAACCCTCAAGCATGGCGCATCACTGAACAAACATAACACATCATCAAAAATGACTGCTAAGATGCTCCTTGGAGAATTCACTGGAACTGCTACTGCAACTGCTACTAGACTTGCGCATGGCTGAGGAGATGAGTGAAAGATTAATAATGAAATGAACTTGCCTTTATTTATTCTAATCAAGTCACCTTATTTCACTGGTAGGCTTGAGTTGTCATTTTTTTCCTTTAACTTCATTTTTTTTCTTTTGTTTCTTTTATAAGTGTTTCTTCAATGCTTCAATGGAACTGGCTTGATCTTCTTGTGCTTTCTGGATTCTTCTTCAATGGTTTCTTTTTATTTTCTTATGGAGAATGATTTCCAGAAGTTTCAAAACTTCAACACTCCCTCTCAATGAGGGAGATATTCTCCATACTTGGATTTGTTTTGTCATAGAAAATTTTCTTCATGATCCATGTTGATGATCCATATCCACATAACTGTGTCTTTCACCTCAGGTATCAATGAATACCACACATGGACCATTCACCTCCACAAGTACACCCTTGTGAGTGAATGTCACCATAGTTAAACCTCTATGAGTGAATATGACATTCTCTACTAGTTAAACTACCAATCCTCGGAGAAAGGAATCTGATGCTATATAACACGTGGAGGAACCTTAAGCACCTCGAGTCCACATGTAAAATCATGTAATTAAGGAGTACGCTTGGGCCCATTTTCCCTGGACGTAAATGTATCCTTCTCCCTAGGCCATATATGGGAGAAGGTATGCCCGATGCTTAACTGGATCACTCACCACCACAAGTACACCATTGTGAGTGAGAGTCATTTACAAGTAAAACCCTATAAGTGAATCTGTCGTTCTCCACTGGTTAAAATACCAATATTGGGATGATGACGTCTGATGCAACCACACACTAGAGGAATACTAACACCTCAAGTCTTATTTCTTTTGAAGACTATGCATGGTCCATTCACTATATGTACACCTCTTTGAGGGAATGTATTCCTGGTGATGCCTCCTGGAGAACCATCATCACATTGAGGGTTCTATCCTTCAAAGACTATGCGAGGGCCATTATCCACTGGTCAAATCATGATGATCAATCCCAGGATAATGTCTTCCCGATGCTACAAAACATCAAAACTCCTTCTCATCAAGGGAGACATTTTGCATTACTCCAAGCTTGCCCCTGAAGTAAACAAACTTCTCTATAAACAATGGCTTGGTGAGAATGTTCTCTATCTACTCATATGTGGATATGTGTTGAAGCTTCACCGCTCCCTTCTACACCATGTATCGGATTAAGTCCTGCAAGAAGCTTCTAAAGCCACAATGCTTCAGGACTTGTGATACTAGCTACGATATAACCCCTCTCTGTTGTATTGAGTTCTATAGAAGTATGTTTCCTTCTTATCCCAGAAACCGTAATTGATCTCAAGATGAAGTAGCACCCCAAGGTGCTCAAAATTTCTACTACACTCCCTACCTAACCAAAATCTTCATATCCATGTAGCCGTCACTTCACCACCTGATACAAACCATATCCAACTGTACCATGTTGGTGCCTCAACACATGCTTCATTTGAATCCAATGGAACTACCTTGGATTCAACTAAATACTGCCTTAGGGTGATCTCTGCAAAGAAAATATATGGCATTATGTTAACCAGATACATAGAGGATCCAATCAAATGCATGTACATCTTGGGATCCACCAAATATGAATCTGAAGAAGAATCACTCAACTTCTTCATATTTGTCTCCATAGGTGTAGCCATGGATTTGCATTCCATCATATCAAACCTCATTAGTATCCCCTGAGTAAGGAAGATCTCATTTGATCTTTGTCACATCTCCAATCCTAAGAAATAATACATCCAACCAAGATCCTCCATGTCAAACTCCGAGGCCAACTCCCTATGTCACTGAAGAAAACCATGTTTTCCATTCTACCTCACTAGCTTCTCCCTATGTGACCGAGGCAAAACCCATATCCCAATACTCTTCAATATCTTCATCCTCTATCACTATATAAAATCCTACTAAAATAAGTGGATCCTCCTAGGAGGTCTGACATCTTCTAGAAGCCTCTTGCCTCTAAAGCTTCTACCTGGCCTCATCAACTCATGACACATGTATTTCATTCCTAAAATATTTTTTTCTCCCACCTGAACCTGAGGGGGAACTTCATTTGAATGATTGGCTCTCCCTTTAATCCAATTGACTCTCTCTGAGGTCAGGCTCACTCTAAGTATGCATGCTCCCTCTGAAACTTGACTCCCTCTGAGTGTGTACAATATTTGGAGCCATCCGATCCCTTTGCATCTGTTGATCTCTCTCTAAAGTTTGATCTCCTATGAATTGTCCTGGGAGTTTGCTCCTACCTATTGGATCCTGAGGGCTAAATCCCTCTAAACTTTGGCTCCTTCTAAGATGGTACTTGGTGGGGCCACCTACCTCACCACTGGTGGAGCCAGCTGCTCCTCCTCATAATTGTGACTCTATGTAACTCAAGAAACTCTTAGGTTGTTTTATCTCCCTGAAAGTATCACTGAGAGTTGCATCCATCTATGCATTCTAAAAAGTGTCATGAATCCAAGATGGCCTCTTCTTGGTCACTGCAACATCTCTATGTAGATCCAATGGCTCAATTGGCTCTACTAAATAATCATGATATTCTGAAGGATGAACAAATGGACTAGAGGGACCTATACGGTCATCCTTCAGGGCCTCCTACTCCTCACTATCAATCTCCATATGAGACTCTTTGTATCCCTCAAAGGTACCCTTCTTTCCAGAAGGTTATGACTTCATCCTCTTTTCCTTCAGTCCATGAATATATATTGGCATGTCCACAAATCCATGTCTGGATAGTCTACTCCATGTCTGAAACCAAATACCATCTAACCTAGTGGCACTTGAAACTGTCACTCTAACTCCTTCTCAGGGCTATCACCCATGACCTGCTTGGAACAAGAAAAAGAACATGAACAACACTCTTCTAGTGTTGTGACCAATCATTCCTCCAAAGTAACCTAACTAGAACAAGAACAAGAACAAAAACATCTTCATGGTAACCTCCATGGAATTTAACCTTGTCAAAATGGGTTGGAACCACTATAATGTCCATAGGGTTACTAGGATAGGAAAGAGATCAATTCCACTTGTGAACAAGGATATCATTAGTACTAAACAATGAGCATTTACATAATGATCATCATACCAAAAATATTCAAGTGTTACTAAAAATTTGATAGAAAAATTACTCAATAGTAATAGAACTCTAAAGGATGTTGTCCCAGTTACAACATTCACTTAAGATGCAACAACATAAAATATCAAACCTGATATGAAAAATTGGAGTCTTGTTGTTGTTGTTCCATTTGATTTTGATTTTTCATACACCATAGGAGACATCAACACTGATGCCTCCAACTCCAACATCTTGACAAAAGAAAATCACAAAATCTGAAACAGAAGGTTCAATGCCCAAGAAAATGTCAAGAAGCCTGAAAACCCTAAAATTTCAACTTTGACAAAATGTCAATCTGAGAGAAACAGTAGGTGCGCTAGGGAAAGGTGAGTTGATCTGTGGTAAAATTTGTTGAAATATTGTAACTTCAAAGAACATTCTACTTATATTTGAGTTATTATTGTATATATCAAATCCCCTTTTGTGGATTGATCAATTCAGGTCTTGTATAAGATCAAAACCCCTTTTGTGGATTGGTCAACATATATTTGCATGGTGGTATTTGTAAAGTCAACCCTTAGTAATTGTAAAATGGTTTTATCCACTTCTAGGAGGATTCGACTCCGCCAAGTGAAGAATAAAAACCCTAGCACCACCTCACAACTTATATTTATACGTGAGGATGGTGTCTCATTTGAACACTCACTACACTAGCTCTGCAACTATGAAGAAGTGAGAAAGTCTTGAAGGAACTGCTACTGCAGCTAAGTGTGACATCAAGGAGAGTTCTTGGTCTGTCTCTTGGTATTTCTTGGTTAAGTGATGCGCTGATCTTCCGAGTGAAGAAGTAGAGGAGGATATTTTGTTTGGTCTTTGGTCTATCTGTATTGAGGAAGTTTTGTTGGGTTTTCTCCCCCATGAGGGTTTCCCAGGATAATCTGTGTGTCTCTATTGTTTCTATGATTGCCTCTCTTTCAGTGATCTTATTTATGCAGCTAATGTGATAAATGATTATAATAATGAAAGAAGAAATGTAACTGCTAGTTGTATAAGTAAAAATTCAATATGGTATTAGAGAAGGCCTGAAAGATACCAACTCACAATTTATAAGAAGTGTGTATCCTTAGCGCACCCTCTCCAAAATTCAGTTTTCAATGTTGCAGCTACTGTAGAATTAGGGTTTCTGCATAAACCCTAAGTGTGACATTTTCCCTTTTTAAGGAAGATGATGGTGAAAGCAACCACATCTAGGAGCTCACCTTGTCCCTAGATCAAAATTCTGAAATTTGAAGTTTGAAAAAATTGGGTTTCCTCATAAAACCCTAAGTTGCAGTTGCAGTTAAAGTATCAGTTGTAGTTACAGTATCAGTTGCCATATCAGTTGTAGTTGCAGTTGCAATTCCTTCACTCCAATTGCAACACCATTTGCAGTGCCAACACTAGTTGCAGTGAATTTTTTTGTGAAGTGTTGGGACTGATTTTTATTGTTCTAGTGCGCTTTACCCTAGAAAATCTCCAACTACCTTTAAATTACAAGTTTAAGCACCTTTGAAGTTTTAAAGGTTTGTTATTGCTTGTCGCTGTTGTCATATGGTGCCACTATCTGTCGATGTTTTTAGAGGTATGTACTTACATATGTTTAAACGGTATCATTATTTTAAAGGGTATTTGTAGGAGAAAGGATCTATTGTCTAAACAACAATTGTAGATCCAAAGGGATCTCAGATCCAACACATTTAGAGGAACTATGCACCCCAGGTTTGATTGCTTTGATATGCCTCTACGTGTTATGGAATTATTGTAATCTTATGAATATTCAGGTTGCATTTTGATATGTTGAAGTTATCATACTAACCATTGGTAAAAATTAAAGTCAAAGTATTAGATTGATTAAATTTGAGATTATAGAGTTTATTTCCTAACTCATATTTCTATCAAGATAGCATATTTTCTTAGTACAAAGGAAAAATTGAAGAAATTACTAGTCATCTTGAGTGAAGGGGACTTGGAAGAAAATAAACACACTCATTCTTGAGGACAAGACTCTAGGTTCCAGGTTTGATTGATTAAATTGATAAGATTCGAATTTACATATATCAAGTTTGATAACTGCTAAACACTATAGTTGTGATAGCAATATTTGAAAAGTTTTATTATTGAATACTTGGTATCATGTGAGCACTATTGAGATAAATTCTTAATGTAATCATTTACTAGATATAAATAACATCTCCTCCAGGAGAAACTTCTTGTTTTGTTTCTAGGTTACCATGGAGGAATGATTGATCACAACACTAGAAGAGTGTTTCTCTCATTCCTTCTTATTGTATTTCTTACATTTTACCCTTGTTTCAGGCAGGTCACGGGTGATAATCCTGAGGAAGCTATAGTGATGGTTTCAGGAGGAAATATATTAGATGAGGCATGGATAAGACTATCCAAGATGTATACATGACCATATACATCCATGTATGAAAGAATTTGAAGAAGAAGCTACTTTTGAGATACAAAGTATCATATATGGAGATTGATTGTAAGGAGTAGAAGGATCCAAAGATGACCGAACATTAGAATAGAACTCATAGTAGACTTGGTCAATGGATAATGAATCTACCTCGATAGGAAGAATAATTCATTTGAAGTTTGACTTATCTTTTCATATTAAGACTTGGTATTCAACACCAAGTATATCCTACAGAGACTATGAAGTTTTTGTAGACTCGGAAGAAATCAAGACTCAGAGTTAGACTGATCTAAAAAATAATTAGATGGGAAAAAGAGACATATTATAGGATGGATAGACAGATTCTATAAGTTGAGAATATTAGATCGTAGCTTCAGAGACTTATAAGAGATGTGAAATCTCATGGGAATATTCCCTTGTTTGAATGATAGAGGAGGAAGCCAGTCAAAAGGACCGTGATATGGATTTTTCCTTAATATCAGGAGGGAAATCAGTGGTGACTTCCAAGATTTATCTAACAGATCAAGCATGTTGCAAATAAAAATATAGATATGTACAAATCCTGATTTGTGTCTAGAGGATTCTCCCAGCAAGATGGAGAAGACTATGATGAGACAATTGCTCTAGTAATAAAAAAAAGTATATATAGAACAAACATGATTCATTAAAAGAAGTCGACACAAAATGAGATTCATAGGGAGCAGGTATGAAAATCCATTTATTCGAGATTGATTTATATCTAGTGCCAATTGGTTCAGTACATGAGTTGGGCCATGGAGACATGACTACAATAGAAGGTTGAGTTACCTCCAGAGAAAGAGGATAAGCTACCTTCGGTGTCGGTTATTGATCCACTCTCAATTTCATATGAAGTTTTTTCCATGATAGAGTAAAGGAGCTACTCTTAGAGTTAAACAACCACAATGGGAATGGAGTAGTCATTCTCATCCTGAGAGCAACTACAGGTGCAAATTCCCAGTCCCATAAGAATAGTTGCAGAGAGAGTAGAGGAAATACTCTCAGGAAATGAGACAAATAGTGATTTGCAGAAAGCACATAGAGCTAGCACATGATTGTGTAGATTAAGTTGCAACTAAGCAAGTATACCAAGTTGATACAATGTAAAGTGAAAATTTTGATTTCGAAGTACAATACATGAAGACTCATGTTTGTAAGTTGAAGCAAGATCTGAGAGCTTGGTATGGAAGAATTTACAGTTTCCTAACGATCTTGGGCTTTACCAAAAGTAAAGTTGATTCTAATCTTTAATTCAAGGTTATGAATTATCAACCATTTGTATTGCTACTATATGTGGATGACTTATTCTTGACAGGAGAATAAAATATCATCACATATTGCAAAAGGAATCTTGTTGCATAATTTGAGATGAAAGACCTAGGCCCAATGCATTATTTCTTAGGTCTTGAAGTTTCACAGAGCCCAGAGAAGATCTTCCTTAACCAAGGGAAGTATGCAGTTGAAATACTAAAGAAGTTTAACATGCTGGAATGTAAATCCATGGCTATACCCATGGAGATGAATTTCAAGCTCTAGGTTGATACTTCATCAGAGTTATTCGATGCTACTCTATACACACATATGATTGGTTCATTGATTTATCTGACGAATACTAGGCCAAATATATGCTTTGTTGTGAAAACATTGAGTCAGTATCTGGTGGAGCCCAGACATGTTGACCTTGTAGCTGCAAAGCATGTGATGAGATACCTTAAGGGTACATTGGATTATGGTCCTTGTTATACTGGAGATCATGACATCAGACTATATGCTTATACTGATTCAGATTGGGTTGTAAGTGCTTCAGATAGAAATAACACTTCAGGATGTTGTTTCAGTTTGAGGTCATCCATGACTTCATGGAAAAGAAGGAAGCAGTCCAATATTTCTTTCAACATGACAGAAGTAGAGTGAATTGCAACATGTTACGCTAGTTGTGAAGCCATATGACTTCGTAAGTTGTTGGCAAATTTGTTCGATCTGGAGATGGAAGTCACCATGATTCTATGTGATAACCAGATTTGCATAAATATGACAGAGAATCCAATTTTCCATGATAAGATGAAGCACATAGAGATTCAGTATCACTACATTTGTGACATGGTGCAGAAGGGAGTTGTAAAGATCTAATATGTTGGCACAAATGAGAAGGTTGTAGATGTGTTGACTAAGCCTCTATCTCATGTGAAGTTTGAGTACTTTCGAGACAAGATTGGTGTAGTCTGAAAGGACCTCCCTAAAAAGGGGGAGTGATGTTGATGATACTATGGTATCCTGACCAAAAATGGGTAGCTTAGTTGGGATTTTATATCCTAGGGGACTAATCATCCCTGAACAGATCCCAAATTTCTGGTAAGGATGGTTTGTCAGAGTACCTGTGCATGTATATGCCAGCTGTGGTCAGTAGTGGTAGCTCAGTTAGAATTTTATATCCTAGGGAATCTTATGATTCTTGGGAAGATATTGAAGGTACGGTAAGGATGGTCTGTCAGAGTACCATGTGGTAGCTTGTTATGATTTTATATCCTAGGTAATCTTATGATTCCTGGGAATATCTCAAAGGTCCATTAAGGATATTCTGTCAGAGTACCAAAAATGTTGTTGTTGATGCACCTGCCTCATTCTGTTGCCACACATTGAAGATGTTGATGTTTCAGCTTCATGTTGTCGAAGATGATGATATCATTCCATCTTCATGCTGTTGATGTTGATGTTCTAGCTTCATGTTGTTGATGTTGATGTTCTAGCTTCATGTTGTTGATGATGATGATGTTACTCCATCTCCGTGTTGCATATGATGATGATGTTCAGTTTCTACTAATGTTGATGATGAGAAATTTTTTCTATGACCTACATATATGACCGATAATGTCCCTGATGTAGATGATGATGTCCCCTCCTCTTGATGTTGTATTGATTCTAGTCAGTTGTTATTAATGTTGTCACTAGAATACCCTTCTTGTTAAGGGGGAGTGTTGAAATATTGTAACTTTGAAGAATATTCTACTTATATTTGAGTCGTTATTGTATAGATCAAATCCCCTTTTAAGGATTTATCAATTTGGGTATTGTATAAGAACAAATCCAATTTTGTGGATTGGTCAACATATATTTGTATGGTGGTATTTGTAAAGTCAACCCTTAGTAATTGTAAAGTGGTTTTAGCCACTTATAGGAGAAGTTGGCTCCACCAAGTGAAGAGTCACAAACCTAGCGCCACCTCACAACTTATATTTATATGTGAGGATGGTGTCTCATTTCAAAACTCACTACACTATCTCTACATCTATGAAGAAGTGTGCAAGTCTTGGAGGAATTGCTACTACAGCTAAGTGTGATGTCAAGGAGGGTTCTTGGTATGTGTCTTGGTATTTCTTGGTTAAGTGGTGTGCTACTCTTCCTAGTGAAGGAGTATAGGAGGATCTTTTGTTTGATATTTGGTCTATCTATATTGAGGAAGTTTTGTTGAGTTTTCTCCCCCGTGAGGGTTTCCCGGAATAATATGTGTGTCTCTATTGTTTCTATGATTGTCTCTCTTTCAGTGATCTTATTTATGCAGCTAATGAGCTAAATGTTTATAATAATGAAAGAAGAACTGTAATTGCTAGTTGTATAAGTAAAACTTAAAAAAAAATTGTCTCGATGACTTGCAATGAATGCTCAATGATATTGACAAAACTGTGAAATGACAAATTTCATGTGTAGCGACAAATTTCAGGTGCAATGACAAATCTCGACAAAGCTCTAATACCATGTTGATTTTTCTAATTTCTAGATATGATAATTATTACCTTATGATTTCAAACAAATTTCAATGCCATTGTTATCATAGAATAATTACACACTAGAAATTTCAACTGAAATAAAACTGCATCAGAAATAAAAGAATCATAGAGATATAGCCATGCACAATAGACACAAGATTTATCTTGGGAAAAGACGAACTTGGGAGAAAAACCCAACAAGATTTTCTTTAGAAGAAATTTAATCCAAATTCACAAATACCTCACCAGAAAAATGAAGAATCCAAGAACATAGAAATTTGTTGCCTAGTGTGGGGAAGAACCCTCAAGCATGGCACATCACTAAAAAACGATAGTGTATCACCGAAAAAAACTGCTAATATGCTCCTTGAAGAATTCGCTGGAACTGCTACTCCAAATGCTACTAGACTTGTGTACTGGCTGAGGAGCTGAGTGAAAGTGTAATAATTAAATGAACTTTCCTTTATTTATACTAATCAAGTCACCTTATTTTACATGCAGGGACGCCTTGTCATTTTTGTCCTTTAACTTTATTTTATTTCATTTGTTGCTTTTACAAGTGTTTCTTCAATGCTTCAATGGTGCCGAATTGATCGTCTTGTGCTTTCTGGATTCTTCTTCAATTTTTTATTTTTATTTTCTTATGGAGAATGACTTCTCGAAGTTGCAAAACTTCAACATATTTAACCATTAAAATTATCAATTAATTATTGGAAAATGAAGCACTAAATCAGTAGATAAATTTCCAGTATTCAAGCACATAATTTGGTGGTAAAAGAGGGTTGTTAGATAGTTTTTTTAGAGAATTATTATAACATCTAAGTGGTTGTAGAAAATATTTTTTACAATAGAAAATTCCAACCACGAAAATTGACAAGTAAACCGTAAAAGAGATAGACAATAAGAAGTAGAATAAAAGTACAAGTTTACAAGTAATTTGCTCGGTTGAAAAGCAAGTTAAAATGAGAGATTGAATGTGTTTTTCTGCATCCCTAATGGCTGTATATTTTAGTTGATTATAACAAGGGAACCACCATGCCAATCAAGATGCCTTATTGGATTTATCAAGCTTAAGACACAAAGACAAATTTCCAACTTGAATGATTTCAATATCTCTCTAAATCATGTGTACCAATGCAACTAATTTATATCTCCAATGAAAAATTAGATTAGTGTCTTGCCAAAATGGGTTATTGAGTTTTCTTGTATTAGGTTTGGTCTACTACTTCTCAAGGGGCGTAATCCATTTTACTCCTTTGAGAAAGTAACCCTAACAAGGTAAAACTAGGAGAGTGCAATCCCTTTTACTCCTCCTAGCAACCTTTGCATAAGATTATACAATCAACAAAAATGATAATTTGGTGGATGGTATAAGCCATTTTATTCCTCCAAGGATCTAGCCAAGAACAACCATGAAACAAGGAAGAAGAACTAACAACATGCATATTTTTCTTATCAATTTCAAGAGAAATGCTAGACAAACCCTTGTTTACCAAGAAAATATCATCAACATGCAAGAAAAATCCTCCAAGAAGGGTAGCACACCACTTTTATCCACAATACATGTTTAAACCATAGCATGAGAGAGAGAGAGAGAGAGAGAGAGAGAGAGAGAGAGAGAGAGAGATGTAAATTTCCCAAGAGGGGTGAAAATTTCAGCCAAGTAGCTCTTCTCACATGAGAGAGTTCTCATCAAATGAAATGAATTTGATTCTTATTTATACAAAACCTCCAAAAAGTATTTCTCCACATTTATTTAGGGTAAACCACAAAATAAGGGATCCATTCCATTTTATTTTTCCCCTTTACAAATCAATTTAAATTTAACTTAAAATTTGCACATAAAGAAACCCTAAAAGGTTATGTTAACCCCTTCTTGGGTGATGTCTTGGCACTTTAACAAGTCATTGAGAAAAAGGAGGAAGTCGTTGGGCCTCCTCTTCATGTGCTAGTGTCCTATCCATGATTCAAAGGATCATCCCCCTCCAAAGGTTCCAAGTGTCCATCAAAACATCATCATCACCACCAAAACCCTAGCCCTATGATGACATCAAGCCCTCCAAGATGACATTTTTAACTTTCAAGGCCAAATGTTGGGATAATATGGGCTAGGTCTCATCATCCAAAGTCTCTTCTCTTACCTCCAAAGGTAATGTCAAGTTGTGGCTACTCCCAATGCTTATTCCATGGAATCCAACATGTGGGATTCCTTCCCCAATGATGGCCCAAGCTGGCATGTCCCTCCAAGACATTCATCAACAAGGTCCTGCAAAGAAATACAAGTGCTCTCTCCAAGGATCTCAAGTCAAATGTATCATGGCAAGTAAAATCACATTTAATACAGGAGCCACCTAAACATGTGCATAAAAAATATCTTATGAAATTAAACAAGTGCTCAAAGACCCTATGAAATTTTCCAAGTTTAGGTATGGGAGGGTTGAAAAGGTGACCTATTGGGTGAATCATTCCTTAAGTAAAGGATTTTTTCCTAGGTGGACCCTGTCTAATTCATGTGGAGAAGATGAAGTAGATGGGGTAAGAATTTTGGGCATGGGGCTCATGACATACAAGGGTTCATATTATCTCATTTATGGGTGCCTTTGTAGAGGGTGTGTTGCACCTTCATTTTCAGTGCATCATTTTTCCAAGCCCATTCATTTTCCATTAATGAATCAAAGTCCAGAAAAAATGGGTACTCCCAATGGGTGTCATAAATCTTAGGGGGAATTACCACAATGTCACTTGAATGGAGAGTTACACAAAGTTCCATAGGGGTAAAGAAAAGGGTGTAACGCACTTGTGTAGATCCCTCAACAAGTGGGACATCTATAAAATATGAAATTGTTTCTTGCAAGTCTTTGATTTTTTTAAAGAGAAAACATTTAATCGTTCTCAAGACATCTTTGGGTGAACATATGGAAGGATATAGTTTGGCTTTTATCTTTTTCCAGCTACATTCACTTTGGCCCTTCAACACCTTCTTCCCATGAAATGAGGTACAATCCCTTCTTGGGTTAGTACACCTAAAAATCCCAAAAGATAAGGATATGAAAATGATGAAGTGTGAAAAATGTTAACTATGATCGGGAATAGCATGATGACTCATCAAGGGGACCTTCTAGTAGAAAACCATCCCCAAGGGTTACCACTTACTAGGGAAAAAATTCAACCGCCAAGGTGAAATAGGGCAAAGAGCATGATTTCCAAGCATAATTTCTATAATTAAAAGCAACTTTAAATGCAACATATTCAAATTCCTCAAGTATTAAAGTGAAACTTACCACAATACCTGACTTGTACCTCATGGAGAAAGTCCCATCATCTTCTGGAAGCAAGATGATGTGGTGAATGCCATTGTGATGAACATAGGATGTGTTGCGGTGAAGTGAGTCTCTATTTGTGCATGTGGAAGGTGTCACTCATATATCTCTCGGTACTCTATGTCTGCAACCTGGGGGCCTTGAAACATCATCTCCTTAGTTATCCCTAGAAATTGGGGACAACATTTGGATCCTACTCGGGGACATGTACTCATCGTAGAGTGCATGAGAGCCTCAACATCTCCTGGTTAGACCTATTCCTACATTGAAACATCAAACCGTGAAATCTAGGGTGGCTCACTCACCCTTTCCTCGTAATAAAAAATCCAAAATTAAAAAAAAATGAAAACTAATCTAAAAAAGAAAATTTTGTATTTTTCATATAAGATGATGAAAGAAAAACATGTAAATCAATAATGAAAATAGAGAAAAATGAAAATCAAAGATGAAATACAACTAAACTACCATGAGAAATCAATATGCAAATGCAAGAAAACAAGATGGCCTACCTATTTACTTGGGGCCTAGGCCCTGAAGAAGTCAAGTACCTTGAATGTAGGGTCGGAGAAGAGACCCATCCACTAGTAATGGAATCTTTCTCTTGTCCATGGCTGAAAAGTAGTACTTCTCTTTCTCAGACTTCTTCTTGATGATGTAAGGGCCAAGCAAAGAGTTCTTATTCTTCTGATCATATTTGGGCTTGCCCTTCCTCTTATCCCACATGAATGCAAGGTTTCCTTCATTATAGTTGATGTGAGGTATATTATCGATGTAGGAGTATGAAGGTGGCTCTGTGTTGACTGCATCTTTAATAGCCTTCTCACATTCTTTGTCCCCTTTATCTTCTTCTTTCTTCAATATCTTGATGAACCTTAGTTTCTTCCCTTGAATTTTTTCTAACTTCTCCTTATATTCTTGGGTTCTTGGAAGTAGTTTATCTATAAAATCCTCTTGCATCAAAGGTAGATCATGAGGATCATATTCAATGGGAATTGGACCTTCATCAAACTCATTCTCATTGATGCGATTAGGATGGTCCCACTCTATCACATGTTCCTTGGTTTCTTGTTGGTTGTAGAGAACTTCAAAGGTACCATCCTCCATGGGGATATAAACATGAGTGAGGTCCATGCAAAGTAATCCTCCAAGAGTAGCATACCAACTCCTTGATAATAGCATGCCCCAAGCATCTAGAACATCGATCACTACTATATTAAGGAGGATGCTAATGTGAGGAAAATCCACCAAATATAAATCCACATCTTCTATAAGACCATAAACCTTGACCTTCTCAGAATCAATACCAAAAACATTTCCATAGGTTCTATTCATCTTGAGGCCAAGCTGCTTCATAACCTTTAAAGACATCACATTTGTTGAGGCCCTAGAATCTAACATGCAATTTTGCAAGATGAGATTATTCATCCCCAAAGAAAGATAGAAGGGAGGGTTAGGATCATTTTTTCCATCCAAGGTACATGGTGTTCAATATTATTGGAGGATATTCTACCTCAGATGGCACTTTCAACAACTTCAACACTTATCTTCTAACCAAAGGGATTTTGCACATTTTTGTCACTAGGACTGTCATATTCATTTTTCCATCCATGGTCGGGACATCTATATTCAACTAAATCTCTTCTTCTTGTGTTGGTTTTGGAAGAATTCTCAAATTGCAGGTGGGGGTGGTGGGACCACCTTCTTTGCTGGATGAGGAGTGGTTTTCTTTGGCTGAACTAAAGCTTTCTCTATTGGTTGAGATGAGGTTTTCTTTTCTAAACTATGTGGAGGCAATATAAGAGTTTTATTTATTCTTTCGTAAGTCAGGATATCACTCTTCTTTAATTATTTCCTCTGATCTTCAGTCAACTGATTGAACACTCTAAGATGGCCTTGTCTGAATTCCTTTTTTCTAGCTTCATCGAGTTGTTCCTACGTAATATCTATGGTTTCATCATCATCATCATGAAAGGAAAATATTGTATCCATGAATTTGATATTGTCATGAGTGTCTTATTCTCGTCTTGGACATTCTTCCTCTTGATGAGGTTCTTGGCAGGGAGAAAACCATGGTAGTTCCTCCAAGTTCACCATCCCAACAAGGTTCAATGTGTCTAGAGACTTTGCCTCTTCTTGAGGTTTTTCCTTGCGACTTGTGGGTTATTTCTTGACGAATGGGTTCCTTGGAGCAAACTGATTCCTTTCCAAACTTTCCAACCATATCATAACCTAATTTTGAGTCTCGACAAAGTGAGTATTCATTTGATAAAGCTTTTGGGCTATGAGAGAAATTGGGTTTGGTGCAATGTTTGTAGTTGTTTTTGTTTTTGGTTCTGTTCTGGCACAAGGAAACTGAAAATGATCGAACTAGGAGAAGAAAATATTTTCCTCAATGTCTCCACTGTACTCTTTGGATTCTACCAAGGTACATGGTTTCTTGTGCTTTAGGATGAAACCAAGCTTCCCTTCAAAGGAATTGAAATAAAGAAGATGAATAGTTGTTGCGGTAGGACACAAATCCTAGGGGATATTGTTGTGTAGTTTATCAAATATGGTATCAAACTCACTAACTGCCTCATTATTCTTTATCTTTATCTGGTTGAACTGAGTCATCAACATTCCACTATCTTTCTTCAATGACCATTTGTTTTTGAATAACTTAGAAAAGTCTTAATAAGTGGTGAGGTGACTATCTGGTAAGCCATCAAACCACCTTTAGGCACCTTCAACGAAATATGTCACTAGAAACTTCATTGCAACATCTTCATGTTCTACTCCTTCATTTTTCATGTCTCGACCAATGCCATGTAGATATTGTTCTGCAGTTTATTACATTGTTCCCAGAAAACTTTGGCAATCATTTGTGTATTTATTTAGGCATGGTATTGGGATATCCAGTGATGGATTCCATGTTCAAGGGATTATAGAGGTCCTTTTCCCAATAACGATCCATAAGTGCAAGTGGGAGATTACTGTGAAAAATTTGTTTGATAATAGGGGAATGGAGAGGAGACCTTCTTTGGTAAGTTATGGAAGTTTTGAATCTTCTAGGGAGAAGTGTCATTCTAGAAGAAGGATTCTGGGATGGTGGAGTTCCCATATGAGATTTATCTCATCAAGGAAATAATGGGAAAGGGAAATTCTCTTAATAGGAGTTGCCAGGAAATCTAGGGGTAAAGGGTTTGGGTTCAAAGCTTACCAAGATGTCGTTAGGGCACAAAATATGATTCAAAATCCTCCCCGACAACGACACAAAATGTTATTGAAAAAATTGTAGGTTGGCCGAAGCCTAATCCAATCCATAAGATGGTGAAAAATATGGGAATAACTACCCACTGTTACCTTATATAGGTACTCCCTTCACTTTAGAGATGATGAAATCACCTCCAGGGGGGAATCTTGGGTGACCATAGGGGGATTGAGATAGAGGATGAAGAGATTTTGAGAGGAAACCATTAGTTCAATGATAGAGGAAGTGAGAGGGATTTGAAAGGAGTCCTGATGATGGTAATTTTCTTCCAAAGGCTTGGGTACATGCACTAGAGTCTTACACCTTCCCGAGACAAGACAAATAATTGAGATACAAGCCTAAAAACCAAGTGGAAAAGAAAGTGAAGCTTGTTGTCCTATATTGAAACAATAAACAAGAATATGTATCAACAAGTATAATAGCTAGTCACTACAGATTTAAGCATCAAAATTATCAATTAGTTGTTGGAAAATGAAGCCCTAAATCAATAGATAACTTTACAATATTAAAGCACAAACTTTGATGGTAAAAGAGGGTTGTTAGATAGTGTTTTCATAGAATTATTGTAACAACCAAGTGGCTATAGAAAATATTTTCTACAACAACAAATTCCAACCACAAAAATTGACAAGTAAACCGTAAAAAAGATAGACAATGAGCAATAGAATAAAAGTACAAGATTACAAGTAATTTCCATGGTTTAAAAGAAAGTTAAAATTAGAGATTGAATGTGTTTTGTTGCAGCCCTAATTTCTGTAGCTTTTAGTTTATTATAACAAGATAACCACTAGGCCAATCAAGATGCCTTAGTGGCTTTAGCAAGATTAAGACTCTAAGAGAAATTTCCAACTTGAACGATTTCAATATCTCTCTAAATCACATGTACCAATGCAAGTGATTTATATATCCATTGAAAAATTAGATTAGTGTCATTTCAAAATGGCTTATTTAGTTTTCTTGTATTAGATTATATCTACTACTTCTCAAGGGGTATAATTCCTTTTACTCCCTTGAGCAAGTAACCCTAACAAGGTAAATCTAGGAGGGTGTAATCTCTTTTACTCCTCATAACAACCTTTGCATAAGTTTATCCAATCAACAACAACGATAACTTGGTGGAGGGTATAAGCCCTTTTATTTGTCCAAGTATCTATCAAAGAACAACCATGAAACAACGAAGAATAACTAACAATGTGCATATTTGTCTTACCAATTTCAACAAAAATGCTATACAAACCCTTGTTTAAAAAGAAAATATCATCAACATGCAAGAACAATCCTCCAAGAAGGGTAGCGCACCACATTTCTCCATAATACAAGTATAAACCATAGCATGAGAGAGAGAGAGAGAGAGAGAGAGAGAGAGAGAGATTTCCCAAGAGGGTCGAAAATTTCAGCCAAGTAGCTCTTCTCACATGAGATATTTCTCATCAAATGAAACAAATTTGATTCTTATTTATACAAAACCTCCAAAAAGCGATTTTCCACATTTAGTTAGGGTAAACCAAAAAATAAGGGAGCCATTCCCATTTATTTTTCCCCTTTACAAAGAAATTTAAATTTAACTTAAAATTTTCACATAAATAAACCCTAAAAAGTGA
Organism: Picea sitchensis; assembly: GCA_010110895.2. NCBI lineage: Eukaryota > Viridiplantae > Streptophyta > Pinopsida > Pinales > Pinaceae > Picea > Picea sitchensis. The sequence goes on from SNQJ01S0155002.1 coordinate 20,582, forward strand.
CGTCAACCCCTTCTAGGGTGGCATCTTGGCACTTTCACAAATCGTTGAGTAAAAAGGAGGAAGTCATTGGGCCTCCTAAGGCCTCCTCTTCATGCGTTAGGATCTTCTCCATGATGAAAATGATCCTCCTCCTCCAAAGGTTCCAAGTTTCCATCAAAACATCATCATCACCACCAAAACCCTAGCCCTAAAGTGATGTCAAGTCCTCCAAGATGATGTTTTGACCTTTCAAGGCCAAACATTGGGCTAATATGGGATAGGTCTCATCATTCAAAGTATCTTATCTTGACTCCAAAGAAAACTTCAAGTTCGGGTTGCTCCGAATGTCTGGGCCATGGCATCCAACATGTGGGCTTCCTTCCCCAATAAAGGCCCAAGCTCGGATTGTCCCTCTAGGAGGTCCATGAACAAGGTACTACAAATACAAACAAGTGCACCCTTCAAGGATCTTAATTAAAATGTATCATGGCAAGTAAAATCACATTTAATACAAGATCCACCTAAACATGTGCATCAAAATTACCTTATCAAATTAAACAAGTGCAAAAAGGCCCTATGCAATTTTCCAAGTTTAGGTATGGGAGGGTTGACAAGGTGACCTATTGGGTGAATCATTCCTTAAGTCAAGGATTTTTTCCTAGGTGGATTGTCTCTAAGTCATGTGGATAATATGAAGTGGACGGGGGTAAGACTTTTGGGCATGGGGTTCATGACATACAAGGGTTCGTATTGTCTCATTTATGGGTACCTTTATAGAGGGTGTGTTTCACCTTCGTTTTCAATGCATCATTTTTCCAATCACATTCATTTTCCATTAATTAATCAAAGTATAGAACAACTGGGTACTCCCAATGGGAATAATAAAGCATGGGGGGGAAGTACCACAATGTCACTTGAAGGGAGAGGTACAAAGAGTTCCATAGGGGTAAATAAAAGGTTGAAACTCAATTGTGTAGATCCCTCAACAAGTGGGACGTCTATAAAATATGAAATTGTTTCTTGTGGGTCTTTGATTTTTTTAGGAGAAACATTTCATTATTTTCAATACCTTTTTGGGCGAGCATATGGAAGTTCATAGTTTAGATTTTATCTTTTTCCAACTACATTCTCTTTGGGCCTTCATCCCCTTCTTCCCATGAAATGAGGTACAATCCCTTCTTGGGTCAGTACACCCAAAAATCCCAAAAGATAAGGATGAAAACTTAATGAAGTGTGAAAAATAATAAGTATGATCATGAATGGCACAATGGCTCATCAAGGGGACCTCCCAGTAGCAAACCATCCCCAAGGGTGACCAATTACTAGGGTACAAAGTCAACCACCAAGGTGAAACATGGAAAAGAGAATAATTTGAAAGCATAATTTCCATAATCAAAATTATCTTTAATTGCAACATATCCAAATGCCTCAAGTATTAAAGTGACACTTACCACAATACACGACTTGTACCTCGTGGAGAAAGACCCATCGTCTTCTAGAAGAAAGTTGATGTGTTGAATTCCATTGTAATTAACTAGGGATGTGTGGTGGTGAAGTGGGTTTCATTCTGTGCATGTGGATGATGTTAGTCTGCAAGATACCAGATATATAAAATATGCAGAACAGAAATAAAATGCTAGAAATGGCAGAATAACAGTAAAATATCCATTATAATCTTCACAATACACAGAAATGATATACGAGATAGCAATAGAAAAAGCACTTTGATTTAGAAAGCAATGTTCACAGGCCTCTTTGAGGGGGCAACCTCTGGTCGAGCAGCGCTCTGTTACAATAATATCCAAGCTAGGGTTCTCATACCCTCGACCCTTATTTATACTAAATATGTCTATTAAGAGAAGCATCTAGAGGAAGATCCTTCTAGAATCGAAAGCTTCTATTAGGTCTTCTTACATCCGCCTTATTCTATTTTATTGAAAGGCCTTATTAA
>SNQJ01S0155003.1:20847-41735 GCA_010110895.2 Picea sitchensis
TCACAGGGATCATAGCAATGTCAATCACATCTCATCATCAATATTATTAAACATGTGCATAAAACTCCTTTTACCCCAGTCAAGTGCTCAAAGACATTATACAAATCTGCAATACAAGTTTGGAGGAGGTGACAGGGCATCCTATTGGGCTATTGTCCACTAGAAAAGGGATGTTTCTGAAAGAGATTAAATCCAAGTCATGTAAATGGGTGAGGTGGATAAGGGATGTCCTGACAAGGGGTGCAGTGAAAGCAGGGAAATGCAGGGCTTACCTGTGGGTGCCTTTGTAGAAGGCGAGCTGCACCTGTCCTGTATGAAAATGTTTTCAAGCCCATTCATGCCTTTTATTCTTTATTCTTTATTTCTTTTTCTTCAAGAAGATAATCAGGAGACACTGCCCCTAGCGTGGTGACTAGTGGTGGCAATATTACCAACAAGTAATTTCACAGAAATGAGAAGGTTGGCTCATGATGAGACCCCCTTTCTTTTGGCCATGCAATCAAGAGCCACTACCCTGGCATGGTAACCAGTTGCTAGTAGTGTCATACTGCTAGGTACCCATGGACCTAATAGGTTGGCTCGTGATGAGACCCCCTATCATCTGACTAGGTCTTGTTTTATTATTTTTATGGGTCCCTCTTGTTTCTTTTTTAGAAGCTCTTTATTGCTTTCTCAGGGATCCCTGGGTGAAGCATCTAGAGGTTTTATTTTTTAGGCTTTTATATTTTGTCAGCTTTCTTTTACCTTCTCGGACTTTATCCCCTTCTTCCCACAAGGCAAGGTGCAACCCTTAAATGATTGGCCAACCCAATGCTCAGATAAATGAAAAGGGATGGATGAGCAGGACGCAAGATGAAAAAGTGGTAATATGACGGGAGCGGACGATGACTTTTCATAAATCCCCCCAATGGCAACTCAAAACCTATGGGCACAGGCTTACTAGGGCATCCTATCATTCCCCCCAGACATGGTCAAGTGGACAAGTATAAGATCCAAGCATTTGTTAGAAACAAAAAGAATTAAATGCACATATTCGAAGGTTTTTGAGGATCAGAGTGACACATACCACGATACCCGGACTCATTACCTCATGGAGCAAGAACCATCTCTGATACAGGACCAAGCTGGGGGTGATGGATGCTTCTGTTGCTAACAAAATGGATGCGTTGAAAGGGAGAAAAGATGGGCCCTCCAGGGCCATGCTCAAGTCGATTTGGCTCTCGGTACTCCATGTCTAGGACCTGTGGGCCTCAAAACATAATCTCCTAGTTATCCCTAAAAGTGGGGGATAACACTGCCCATCATACTAGTGCATTAAAAAAATAGTACTAAACCTTAATGAAACGATGGAAATCTCACAGTCTAGCGATCTTTCCAGGATCAATTTTGTCATCTTCTTTGAGCCAGTGCTAGTCGCTCTTCACAGATCTTCAATTCAATCGATCTACATCGCTTTAGTTACACGTGGGTCAGTAGTGGCTCTTCATGTTCTTCTTCTCCTTCCACTATGGCAGTCAACACATCACTTCATCACTCGCTGGTTGATTCTATCAATCACATGTCGCTCCACAAAGAATTAGGAAGATCGACATCGTGGGATTCTAACTGTGTGGTAAGGCCTCCATCGATAACATCGAATCCTTCCACCTGCTGCAAGAACTCTTCCACAATCTTCAACTATGCCGATAGAGCGATTTCACACTATATTATAGCAACAACTTCTATAAATGGTGGCTTCTTCATCAAATTATTAATTGGATGGACAAACAACACACTAATGCATACCTAGAAGCAATCCACTCACAAACTATCTACTCTCGCATATATTAAGCTTCCATTTTTCTTTCATTCACCTGAGCCCTCCCGTGAGGGAGTCAAGCCCAGTCTTGCTCTGATATAATGATGTTGTTTTTCTTCATATGAGATGATATATGATCAATGTATTATTACAATGATGAGTGTTCCATATATAGAGAACATAAGATGACTATCCATGAAGGGATGCGTTCCTTGGATAATAAATAACTATTTATTATTATTATTACTTATTATATATATTATTTAATAATCAATAATTATATTATTAATTATTAATCTAGGAGAATGTCTTCCCGATGTTGTTTGAACATCAACAACTAAGAGGAGTAAAAGGGCTTACACCCTCCTAGATTTACCTTGTTGGATTTATTTTCTCTAAGGAGTAAAAGGGCTTACACCCCTAGAGAAGTAGTAAGTCTAACTCTTACATCCAATACTACATAACCCAATAGACTAGGCACTCATCTAGTTGCATTGGAGAAATAAAATCATTGCATTGTGTTGACCACCTATTTCGACTAGGATCAATGTCATGTACCATGAAACTATGTACCTTGTGGTACAACATATTTTGAAGATTTATGGCTCAGCGGGACAAATTTTTCCCCCAGCACATATTTCTATGTACTCAGAATGTCCACTCCCCTTAGTGGGATAATAATATAATAGGTCAACATGAGTCAATTTTTAGTTAGTTTCCTAGGACTTTATCATTAGAGAAGTCATTTCATCGAGTATTTTTTTTTCCTCGGGTAATTAATCTTGCCTACCAGGCAATTTTAATTATCCTTGAGTTTTTCACTCACAAAATCTTCCAAAGTGGTGAAAGGCATTCTAATGATCGAGCCCAAGGGGTAACTAAGGTTTAGGAATATTGTAAATGACCATGTTAGACATCTCCTAGAGTCTTGCGAAATTCTGTTCAGTTTTGATAGGTTTTTTTTTATTATTACTATTAAAATTCTCCATTAATTGGAAATTTTAATTATTTTTGATGTAAAATGTAAAAATTTGGTCCTTGGGGATTTTGTATATGGGTGTGGGTACTCAAATCAACTGGAAGATGACCCCCTACACCCTTGGAACAAGTTTCAGCTCGATTGGACAAGTTTGGCTAGGTCATTGTCCATGAGGAGTCCAAGTCAGTGAAAAGTCGGCAAATAATTGGCTAAGGTAAAAAAACCAAAAATTGTAAAAATATTTAAAGTCATGAGAGAAAGTGGGGAAATGATTTATAATGTATTTCCTAAGTTGGAAAAGTAAAAATCCACTTAGAAAAACCCCCCATGACAAGTCAAAATGAGTTTTCCCCCTTCGCATCTCACCCCTCAAACCCTAACTCACTACCAAAACCCTAAAAATGTCTCTTCCTTGACTTGTTCTCTCTCTCTTGGATGGGTGAAACTTGTAACTTATCCAAGAGGGGTCTCTCCTCTCTCCCTCATATAAAATAAAGCCCCCCCCCCCTCATTTTCACATCTATTCTCACAACAACTCTACTATGTCAAAATCTCTCTCATCTCTCTCCCATCTCTTTCTCATTCTCTCTCATTTTTTCTCATGATTCTTGGTGCCATTGGGCAAATATTCTTTTATTTAATAAAATAGAAGCTTTGGAGGATTTCTTGTGTCTCTTGGAGTATTCTTGGAGCCATTGTTTGTTGTTTATGAGGTAATATTGCTGCAATTTATTTCTTTTGTATTTATTTGCTTGCATTTTTACTTTGAGACCCAAGCAAAGTATTTTGCTTGGGATATTTTAGTAGTATTATTACTATTAGTCTCTGTGAGTTGTTTCTAATTGATTTGTAAAGTATTTTGCAAGTTATTAGATCAGACTGACCTTCTTTGTATTTTGTAGCAAGAGTTTACAAAAATCTGCAGGTTACTAAAAACTTGGAGGAGTGGATTTAAAATCTGAAAGTCCATCTTTTTCAGCCATCTAAAGCTTCTATATTTTCTGTTTTTTGTTTTCAGCCACATATCTATCAGTGTCTAGCATTATTTTCATATAATTTTGCAATCTAATCTCTCTTTTTATGTTCAAAATTTTTCATTTAATTATTTTTGTTTATTGTGATATAAAATAATATGTTCCAAGTTATTTTAGCAATTTCCAGCGAGAGAATTTTGTTGTTTTTTGCAGGTTTTTGCAGGTTTGAAGAGGATTTTTGCATTTTTTTGGCCCCAAAAACCTCAAGGATACATCCAAGGGTCTTGGTGCCAAACCCTCTTCTCTGTTTCATTTTATAAACATTGTAAGCAACGCAAGGGAGTCTCTTGGTCTTGCATTCTCTCCACTTTAATTTTTTTTCTGTAAAGTGTAAATATTTTTTGTATTTTTCCCACACCTTGCAAATAGATTGGCTTTGTTATCCATGCAATATCGTGAAAGCTAGATCTAGATTTAATTTTCTGTGTTACTTTTATTTACCCACCTTGGCCAAAACTGGTAGGTTTGTCCTCCATCTTGTGCCATAGTTGTGAGGTTGTTCTTTTATTTTTAAGTCATTTAATTTATTTAATTTTGCCCACACCTTGCAAAGATATTGGTCTTTCCATCCATGCAATATCGTGAAGGCTAGTTTAAGTTTTAATTTGTTGCAAAGTAATCAAACGTGTGCCCCGCCTTTGCCCTGTATTTCCTCCCCTTGCCACTGTGTGGATCTTGGGTAACTAAGAAAAGACAAATGATTGAGAGGCTAGATTAATTAGGCATCCAATTAGTATTTCTTCTACCACCAAAAATGGTGACTTGGGAGGCTACAAGGGGTTGAAGTCGGGGATAGTTTCACGACACTATGTGTCCTCCTTGTTGAGTGCTCAAACATTCTGGATTTGACCTATGGAGCTAGGGAAGAAACCTATTTTTTCTTCTTATTAAACACCCAACACTTCCTTTTGGTTGAAGAGATAAGGACTTGGGGTAGTCACATAATGTAGGCTTGCATCTTTCACACTTAATATCCCCCTTAATTCAAGAGAGACATAAAACTTGTTAAAATCAACCTACACACCCTTCACAACATTTTATTTCCAAGTTTGCAATTTACTTTTCAAGCAAGTTATTTTTTTAAGAAATTTACTTTTCAACGAATTTCCTCTTATGTGAATACTTGTTTCAAAGCATTCTTTATTTTATATATTCTTTATTCATTTGAACATAATTGGTCTAAGTGTAAAGTTATTTCTCATACTCATTTCATAACATTATTTCATTCTTGTGTAATTTTATCTTTGTTGTATATCTCATTAAATAAATTTTGGTTAATCTTTAGGCACTGGTCTAACTGTTGATTTACAAATAAAGGGTTTGCTTGTCATTAAAGGAACTACATACTCGCATTTGTTGCATGTCATTGGGTTGGGTTTTCTTAATTAACAACTCAATTAACTCCTCGAACTTAAATAAACTTTCACATAGTTTAATACGGTCTACCCCCTTGGCTTCCCTAGGAGTGAGCCTAGACGAAAGGAGTCCAAATCGAGGTGAAAGTGGGTCTGGATTCAAGTTTGTGCCTCCAAGGACACACCAAGTGGGTTGGAGACTTCTCCATGCTTGTAGGTGTGTATAAGGACAACGACACATTGAAATACGTGATTTTTGGAGATATTGCATTTGTTTAATTTAAAATCTTTTCTTAGTGCCACAAGCTTGTTTGAGCCACTAAGGCATCTAGCTTGGACTTGTGATTCTCTTGCTGCAATTAATTTAATGCTACATCCATTAGAGATGCAGCAAAACACTCTTAAACTCTTTCTTTACCAACTAATCTACCATTGAAATTTGCTTACAAGCTACCATATTAAATCTACTTGTCATTTGTTATCTTTTGGGTGGATTGTTTGTTGTTGTAGAAATTGTTTCCTACAGCCATAAGGGTGCCCTAATGCTTTGTTGATAACTTCATTTAGCAGCCCTATTTTACCATCAAAGCTTGTGCTTCAGTATTGGATAACTATCCACATGTTTAGTACTTGATCATCCAATAAATATTTGATGCTTTTGATAGTTAATTTTGCAGTTAACAACTCCTTCCATCACTAATATATATATGTGTGTGTGTGTGTGTGTGTGTGTGTTTACTGCTGAAATTTAGGACAGCAAGTTTTCCTTGCTTTTCCCTTTGATATAGGCTTGGTTTTATGATCATTTGTCTTGTCTCGGGCAAGTTTAACATTGTCTTGCAGGTACACAACACTTTGGCAACCTCCTCTCATCAACAAGACTCTTTTCCAAGCCTATTTATGCTTCCAAACTTGACCTATAGGGGTTTCATTTGTCATTCTACCACTTTCCGTCTCAATCCCCCTAAGGTCATTGGGATTCCCCCCTTGTGGTGATTTATCATCACTAAAGAGAAGGGAGTATCTATCTAAGGTGACAGTGGGTAGCTACTCCCATAGTTGTCTCACTCTTGTGGATTGGGTTAGGTTTTTCCCAACCTACAATCTATGCGATAACAGACCTGTCTCCAAGGTGAAAAGCCCCTACAACTCATGAGAAAAAACCCTCAAGAGTGGATGGCCCCTCAAAATCAGCTCCCACAAGTAATGTCTAATGTCTCCAATGTGGAATCTTACTCCTCAAATCATGTAAATCATTTCCTCAAGTCGTGGGAGAGTATAGTGAACCCACACATGCCAAATATAACCCCTCATGCAACCTCCAAGGGGGATGTCCCCTCAAATTAGGTGACATGTGCCTCAAAGTGTGCAAACAAGGTGAGAGATCCAAAATCTAGGATGTGGCATGGCATGAGAAGTCTAGGCAAACAAGGTGAGAGCTCCAAATTGTTTTGACCAATGCCTTGGGAACCGTGAACTGCCTCAAGATATGTGAAGACGCCTTGGGAACTGTGAACTGCCTTGCGAACTGTGAAGGTGCCAAAAAGCTTGGATAAAGCCAATGCCATGCTCAAACCCTAGGGTGCTTCAACAAAGGGACCATGTGCAAAATAAGGGGTTATGGGGACTATCCTTTGGCTAGGTCGAGTTGGGAGCATGTTCAAACTGATCTGTCTGCTATACTTCAAGGGAATTTTAATTAGAGTGCTGTGTTGTTGGGTGAGTCTGGATCTAAGATCTGTTCTTCTCTTAGTGGTATTTGCAACTGCTTGAGAATTTCTGCGCTATTTATTCTTTGGAAGCTTTGATGAAAATATGTTTTTGAGAATGAGGTTAGCTCTTTATCTTCCTTTTGTCGTTTGTGAAGAGAAGAAGTACGTATGTAGTCGCCGGCAAAAGTGTTTCTAGTGATCATGGATGCCAAGATATTGGACTTTGGTGCATATCAGATTTTATTGCTGTGCTTGTTGTTTCAAGGAAGAGAATGTAAATACCACTGTATATACCCTTCTGCTTTTGTTTTCTCTTGATATAAATATTTTTTGTAAATATACGAGTATTTAAAAATTTTAAAAAAATATTTTCATCCAAAAATGCCCCAGTAGACAATGGAAAATGTTCTTGAGGCTGCTTATGCAGACCTATATTTTTAAAAATTATATGACAAGATGGCCTGTATTATTTTACACAAACCCATGGTTGGAGAATTTTCTATAGAAACTTAAAGGTTTGAACTTTTGGATGAAAAAAGCAATGCATTTATTGGTCTAAAATGCTCAAAAGTCTGGAGTCATGGCAAGCACTTTCAAATGTGAATTGCTATGTTACAATTTTTTTAATACAAGGTACTGTAAACATTGATCCAGACCCTAGATAAAAATGTTGAAACAACTTACTTTTCCCCTGAGAGGGCCATTTTTAGCTGCTATGGTTATGGGATTCATAACAATTAGAGCATCCATAAGACCAGCAATTTACAAGTCCTATACACGATTGGAGATACCTGTATTTACGGTGTGAACATATTACATTACAAGTTTAATAGCTGGTTTGCAGGTGCTCTCAACCTACAATTAGTAATAGACTCTGGCGCACAGCTGGAAAGGAACACAATAATGACCCAAATATACCAGTTAATGCATAGGCAATTGCACAGAAAGGCAACGCTTCTGGTTCTTTTGCTGACAGTGCTGCCGTTCCCAATCCATGAGCACTGCAATACACAAATAATTATAAGTGATTCTATGTACTGGATGTATCTACAGCAATTGCATGGGCACAAACACATGGACATAATACTGGCTTCCTCTTAATTGCACTGAGAGAAGCAAGGTGCAATCTACAGCCTGGGTGGGGGTGAGAGCAATCCATCATATCTTTGTATGTGTTCTTGTTCAACAGTGCATTGAACCTAGACAGTGCATTGGGTGTATTGAACCTAGACAGTGCAGTGGGTGCATTGAATATGTACACTAGCAAAATCCCATCTGCACCTAGGTCTGATATGCACCTGGATATTGTGAAGGTTAGGGATGCATATATCAAATTTAGATTGGTCTTGAGGTGCATATTATACCAGGATTTATATGGGTCTGTGCTAGTAGATAATAAACTGAAGATGAGGCTTAACAGGGATCATACAAAAAATGTGAGCTTATGATCTATACTTAGTTGTATAGAAGGGAAAATTCTTCATTTCTTGATTTTCCAGAAAGACAAGCAAAAACATATCTCTGCAACATAGAAGAAGCATAGATGCATCACCAGGAGATCTGGTATTCATGGATTTCCATCTCCAATGACAAGCAACTAATAGCAGCCATGAAATCACTGGCAGTCAGACACATTACCTTTAATGAAAAAAATAAACCAAGGTAAACTAAGCCTCCAGCTGATTGACATGGAATCTATGTTGGGTGTGGAGCTAGGCATACAAGGAAGCTACCAGATTGAACTAGCAGCTAACCATAGATAATCTTCCCCAACAAATGTTAGGGCATACCTACTTTGTTTCCCCTCTAGAAATTCTCACTAAGGATGGATGGGCAAGAAAATGAGAATATTCAATACATGCAGCCAGGGGCAGAAACCTTTATTCAAGCCAGAGACAGTCATGACGTAGATTGTTATTCAAGCCCTAACTCGAATATCACAATGTAAAAACAGTAAAAGATAAAATTCACTTCATGGAAGGATGCTTCTAGACAGGCACATGGAAGTGTCAGAGTGCAATTCAATCAATGTAAGTTGGCCTCCATAATCAGTAGATCATTTATTAGAACCTCATAAAAACCAAAGACATCTCATCAGAGTTATTTCTGCCAGTGAAAAGTCTACATGGGACTAGTAGCAAGATCTAACTGCAGGTTAACACAGTGGACCTGTATTTCCAAGCTAAATGCTATGAGCATGACGGAACCAGGAAGTAAGCAAGCAAAAATTGTTCCAACATTGCATCACTTTAAATAATAGCTTACCTCCATTTAAAAGGGGATGGTTCCATGAATCTTATCAAGCAAACTCTAATATCCCACTAATTGGGCAATGCTTTGGGCACTCCCACTAATGTATTGCAATATGCTAGTTTGGTAACTTATAGTGATTTATAGACATGGATATAACTTCATTGTTTCTTTTTCAGTCATTTTACCAACGTCCATTTAAGCAATGCCACAAAAAGTATAAATTAAAAATATGGTCAACAAAAATGAAATATCCTATTATTAACCAAAAACATTCTTAAGCAGGGTATCTAGGTCGTGACCTGGAGGCTGTAGCCATTCCTCGTGCAATAGGATCATCCAAACCAAGCTTGTCGAGCAATATTTGTGCAAAATTTGCTCCAACCAATCCCGTTAAAACCACGACAGCTGCTGTAAGGGAAGGATTTGCAGCTGCAATTTCACAACATATGGAATAGATCAACCTGACTACCTCTTTTTAACTCCTAAATAACAATGATATAAGTCATATGCAAAAGAATGAAGAAAAAAAACATCAAAACCAGATTCTCCAGAAAGAAAGTTGTGAATCATTGAAGAGCATGTTATGGCCATTTCATCAGATTGGAGCATGAATGTAATACAAAATCATACAAGAACATAGCTCTATGTTGGCACACAACCAAAAATTTTAGTACTACATTCAATTTTGGAATTTTTTTCGGACACATGGATCAAATTTTGTGGAAACACTTAATAATCTTTAGAGTAAATTTGCTTTCACTACTTGTGCACCGATTTATATGCAGTTGCAGCTTGGATGTTGTGGATTTAACACTTAACAGCCCTAAATCAGAGAGCAGTCAGCCACCTTTAGTGGATTAGTAAGCAGCTACACTATTAGGCTATACATGAATTGCAATTTGCAATTGTGTGCAATACTTAATTTGATTTTCAGTACGATACGTGCTAATTTTTTTACTCATGTTTTTGTTTGAGTTATGTGATTGTAATTTGTATGCAGACAATTACAGATATTAGCAACTTTTTGCTCGAGAGCTCCCAAGGGAGAGGTGACAGTTGATTCTTGGTAGACAAGTAAACTTGCATGGAATGATTCTACTTTCTTTGGGGTCTCACAGGTATATTTTCATATATTCGACATTCAAACTTTCCGTGTATTAAATAAATTTTATATTTGGCCAATACAGGCTTCCATTGTTTTTTGAGAAGTCTTCAACACGTGTCTCTGATGCTATTGATCATTGTTACAGGAAGCGAAAAACCAACCACATGGACCTGCCTATAGCTTATGATTTTGTGATAATAATACTGGACTTAAGTCGTTTGATCACCTTGTTGCAGTGGCACCAGCTGATGGTGAAGAAGAAAATGAATACTTGCAATCTGTGTTAGGGACCTAACCTCCCTTACTCGTCGCGTACGTAGAATAATATATTTCTATGTAATAAAGACCGATATTAATAAGCCATAGCAATAAGGAAAAATAAGTCAAATGTAAGAAGCCCTAATAGAAGCTTCTGCTTCTAGAAGGATCTTCCTCTAGATTGTTCTTTTGGGTAGATAGATTTAGTATAAATAGGAGTAGAGGGTATGAGAAGTTTTGTCTTGAGAATTAATGTAATAGAGTGTTGCTCTGTTGCAGGTTGCTTCCTCGAAGAGGCAAGTGAACATTGTTTCCTATCAATAAAGGTATTATTTTGGTGTTGTGATTTCATCTATTGTGTTGTTCCGCTATTATTTTCTGCAATATTTATGTTTTCAGTTATTATAATAGATCTGGTACCTTACAATCTGCCTTCAATTGATAGCGCAACGCTGTCCAAAAACTCACAGATGAGGAAATGCTGCATTCCGATTCATTCTCAACTGCAGAAGCTGGATCCCCGGCCATATCCAATTCAGAAGGCTAATCAGATTTATTTTGGACTGAATGCTTCCAGTCAACACGAGCGAGCAGTGACAGTTCTACATGAGATTTTCAATAGGAAAAAACATCTTGGCACAGGGGCAAACAAGAGAACGGGCATGTCTTGGGAGAGACGTGAACCCTAGTAGGGGCAATAACAACACCTCTTTTCACTGACCTGAAAAGATCCAAGCTAGACCCTTCAGGGAGAAAGAGTAAATTTGTGGGATACGGTGAATCTTCGAAGGCATATCGGATCTACATTCCTGGACAGAGACAGATTGAAATAAGCAGAGATGTTACTTTTGAGGAAGAGATAGCCTTCCAAAGATCCAGAGAATCTCAAATGGAAATTGACAGTGAGACAATATCTTCTCCCCCTTCAGCAGTTTAGAGGGAGACAGACATTATTCCAGTTGTTCCAACTGATCCAGTTGCTCCAATTGATATGCCCAGAGATATTGCAGTATGACATAAAAGGCTTTCTTGGGCTCGACAAACTCTACAGGAAGCAGAGGGACATACAGCGCCGCAAGGGACATCCCGAGAGAGCAAGAGACCAAAGAGATTTTCGAGCTACCTTTTAGCCATGACCCACATCATTGACTTTGAGCCTTCTTGTCATGGAGAAGCTACAAGTGAACAGGTATGGAAAGATGCCATGACAGAAGAATATCAGTCTATCTTGAAAAATGATGTATGGGATATTGTTTCGAGACCAGAAGGGAAGTCTGTAGTGATTTCCAAATGGATTTATAAAATCAAGCATGCAGCTGATGGAAGCATCGAGAAATACAAAGCTAGATTTGTAGCCAGAGGGTTCTCACAAGTAGAGGGAGTTGACTATGATGAGACTTTTGCTCCAGTAGCCCGATACACTTCCATCTGTTCTATCATTGCACTAGCTGCATCCATGGGTTGGAAACTACATCAGATGTATGTAAAGACAACTTTTCTCAATGGTGAGATTGAGGAAGAAGTTTATATCGAGCAGCCAGAAGGATTCGTTATACACAATGAAAAATCTCATGTGTGCAGGTTGAAGAAAGCCTTGTATGGACTACAGCAAGCACCTTGTGTTTGGTATGAGAAAATGGATGGATTCTTGATGAGTTTGGGCTTCAGCAAGAGTGTTGCTGATCCAAACCTATATTATCACATTGTTGGAAATGAGTGCTTAATATTGGTCGTATATGTGGACGACCCTTTCCTCACCGGTTTAGAGAGACTCATTGTTGAATGCAAACAAGCATTGACTGCTAAATTTGAGATGAAGGATCTAGGCTTAATGCACTACTTCTTGGGACTAGAAGTATGGCATAGGACAGATGAGATTTTCCTGAGTCAAGGAAAATATACAGTGGAGATATTGAAAAAGTTCAGTATGACAGAATGCAAATCCATGCCTACACCAATGGTGATGGATTTGAAGAAGATGAATGGTGTTGATTCAGGCGAGATTGATCCACACTTGTACAGACAGTTGATTGGATCACTGATGTATCTGGTCAACACCAGACCCGATATATGCTATGCAGTGAATATGCTTAGCTAGTTCATGAATCAACCGAAACAGACTCACTGGATAGCCACGAAACATGTATTGATATACCTACGAGGCACAGTTGGATATGGCCTGAGATATGCCTCTAGTGTAGACTTGAGCTTGCAGGGATATGTCGATGCAGATTAGGCAGGGAGCGCAGTGAACCAGAAGAGCACCTCTGGTTGTTTCTTTACCTTAGGGTCTACCATGGTTTCCTGGTGCAGCAGGAAATAGAGCTCTGTGGCCTTGAGTACCACAAAGGCAAAATATATAGCATTGAGTGTGGCAATTCGCGAAGCAGTGTGGCTCCGCAAGCTTCTGACAAACTTATTTGATCATGAAATGTATCCTACTACTATTCATTGTGATAACCAGAGTTGTGTGAAGCTCTTTGAGAACCCTGTGTTTCATGATAGATCGAAACACATTGAGATAAAATATCACTATATCAGAGACATGGTGCAGAGGAAAACAGTACACGTGTAGTACCTTCCTACCCATGAGAAGATTGCAGACATCTTCACCAAACTGCTTGCCAAGACGAAGTTCGAGTACTTCTGTGAGAGACTTGGCCTAGTGGAGAATGCCTCCCTAGCTGAGAGGGAGTGTTGATGATTACAGTTGCATGAGACATCCTCCAGGACACAGACTGAGTGAGTCATTCTGAGAGAGAACCCATGAGTTGGGTGTGCCCATGAGATGGGTGTGTTGTTCCTCTCTTAGATGGAGAAGGAACGTTGTGTGCCCCTGTGTGGGGTGAGGAAGCCCATGAGTTGGGTGTGCCCATGAGATGGGTGTGTGGTTCCTCTCTGAGATGGATATGGAACATTGTGTGCCCCTATGTGGGGTGAGGAAGCCCATGAGTTGGGTGTGTCGTTCTCTGTAAGACGGAGATGAAACAATGTGTACACCTGTGAAGGGTGAAGGAGCCCATGTGATGGGTTTACTGTTCTCCTCTATGCAAAGAGTTGAGATGATGTGATACTCCAAATCTCCTGTGAGATGCAACGAGATAGAGATCTGTTGAATAGGACGTTCTTCTGGCTGAGCACAGGTGGACGTGATCCTAGTGGTTGAGCACTAGTGAGTATGCATTCTGATGAGTCTCCTGTGAGACGCAGTGAGATAGAGATTTGGATGTCCTTGTGGCTGAGCACAGGTGGGAGTGCCCCTAGTGGCTAAGCACTAGTGGGTGTATGAGATCCTTTGCTATATTGTCCAAGAGTCTGAGTTACCTGTAACCCTATTTGTGATGTAAAGGGTACAAGTCAGCCCCACCATAAAGTGAAAGATAATTAATGTAAAAGATAATTAATATGATAATTATTAATTATATTTTGAGTTATTGAGGTCGGCCCTGTTGTGCCAATAGACACTACTTTTGATATGTCCAGTCTAATATAAATAAAGGTAATTTCCCCATTGAGGAAACATAACAAAAGTGTGAGTTTGGAAATTTCAGCAAGTACTTGTTCTTGGGCTGAAGTGCACACCTCTCTTGGGCGCTAGTCTTCTAGGTTTTGTGAGCACCCTTTTGTGTGCTAGGTTTATGTTGCGGGAGGTCTTTCTCTTGAAAAATATAGCAAAGGATTGGCTAGGTTTTATTCCCTTGATGAGAAGGGTTTCCCAGGATACTTCTTGTGTACTTGTGCATGGCATTTCTTCTTGTGATCTTGGTTGTTGCAACAAATTGTTTATGGTGTAACTGCAATTGTCTATGGTTCAAGTAAAATGAAAAAATTGGAATGAACTTCATGCTTGAGCCTAGCTTAATGAAAAATCATCAGTTTCTTGCCTTAAAGGGGCAATGGGACAATAGATGTCTATTTTAGAGGAGCTACCACCCTTGGATGAGGAGGGACTGCTAGAGCGAAGAGAGCGCAGGTTGAGGAGCAGGGTCATCAGGGACTACTTGGTCAGATGGAGAGGACTTCCAGTGGGGGATGCCACATGGGAGGGAGAGCATATATTGCAGCACCCAGGATTGATGTTGCTTGAGGACAAGCAATCTCGAGAAGGGAGGATTGTGATGTACCGTTCCCAAGAATAGCCTTAACAGGGAGTGACTCAGTAGTCTATTTGTTCTCGTAGACTATAGTCAGGCACAAATAGGGAAAAAAGGGATAAATAAAGGTGAATAAATGGATAAACGATGAATTAATCCAAAAATCATAGTAAAAGTCACTTAAGCCAAAGTCAACGAAGAAATAGAAGAAAAAGGTGTTAAGGGAAGACTTAATTAATTAGTCACATTCGACCTAGAAGAAAAGGTGCCTAGCTTAAGTGATGTCAACGACAAATTAGATTGGTAGAGGTATAAGAAGAGGAATTCGACCTAATTCCTCATTATGATTGATTTGAGAATTGAGAAATAGGTTCCAGAGGAGGAAGTCGACCTCAACAAATGTTTTGTGGATTTATGGAGGAAACCACCACCACAGATCGGTTTCGGTGTTGGAAGACACACCCTAGCCTATCGTATGTATCATCCAGGTATTTCACCATGCCATATCAGTGATCTACAAAACCAGTTCACTCAGTGTGCATTGCAGCCAATGAGGGCGCTAGGGTTTGAGCGATAGTTTTGTGTAGCTGGACGAGACCAGAGCAGATCTCGCCATATCCTTCTGAACTAGTTGAGAGGAAGCCAGGGCACTTCTTTTGAGCCATCATTCATCATATTCTGACGGAGGAATCTCCTTGAGCGCATCAGGGAACCAGGAAGTGCGCAACACTTGGGGAAGTACATCGAGGGTTCCAGAGAGCTCGGGTCAAATCCGGGGAAACCCTTCCGACCCATTACAGAGGAGACCAGGGCACTCATTTTGAGACAAGTATCATCAGATTTCGACAGTGGAATCATCAAAGTGCATTGTCGAAGCCCAGGAGGTGCGCGAACCCCCAGGGGGTCCCATCCAAGGTCCATTTTGAGCTTCAGTGAGTCGATCTTCGGTCTGTCAGATATCAGGAGGAGCTTAGAGGCCAGGGCGCATAGTTTGGGATAGTTTTTAGGCCGATCGAACGAGTGTAGCCACCAGGGTGAGTATATCTTCATTTGCAGCAGTTGTCGTGAGCTTTCGGGGTTGCATGCAGTCGATCTATTCGTGCATGTGCAAATCCATTCACATCTTTTGATCACGAGTATTTTATGTTAGTTTTAATTGTATTCCATTGATGATCCATGAGATCTAGCTGATGATTAGTTTTTTGCTTTCCGTGTGCCAGTTGTATTTCATGCTATTTCACATAATACATATTATTGAGTTGTGTTGTCCTTTATTACTCGCATGCATGATATAATTGTAAAACATCATTCTATCTGAACACACATATGCAAAATCACCACACATGTTAAGACAAAAACTAAAACGCATCCAAAAACCCCCAGAGTATCAGATCTAAGAGCCAAAACATCAGTTTCAGTAGAGCATATCCAAATCCACCGGATCAGGGATATTTCACAATGGAGTGTGATATAAAGCTTGTTGCAAATGAAGCATAGCCAACATGTCTCTCTTTAGAGATAAGCTACCCCATTCTGCTAGTTTGTGTTCTACAATGTTTTTCTATCTTATTCATTAATATAAGTTGGGTTTCACTGTATTTCTGTGTTCTCTGCTATATTTTCGTTTTTTTCTCGTTTTGTTCCCAGTGTAATCCGGATCATTGAATTCGCCCTCAAAGAATAGATGCATGCAAAATATAACAAAAAACTCTTCAATCTAGAAGGATGTGTTTGGGTCCACCTAGAAAAGATCACAAAGTGCACCCTCCAACATGCATGAGAGATATAACAATAAAATATTCCTCCTAGAAGAACGATCCATGACCAATCTCTAAAATTAGAAAGTGGTCCACAAGATGCATGCAACCAATCCACATGTGCAAATCCCAAAGCAACCAACTCCATGGATGAATGTGCAAGATGAAGTAGTCAAACCCCAAATAGTAAGTGTGCAACCTCCTGCAAAACCACTCCAAAGAGATAAGGGCGAATTAGGTTTTTGACCATGCCAAAACTCCAAGAAATAAATAAATATACACCTCCAAAAATAGAAAGAAGTGTCTCCACAAGTTCACCCTCCAAGGACTCTACCCAAATATAGTAAGATGACCAAGTAAATGCATGTAATGTGCCACATGTTTTTCCCTCCAAGTATGCCACACGCATCTCAATAAAAATCCTCTATAACCATCTCCAACTAACCCCTTCAAGAGTGAAAAGGAAGCCAATGAAGTAGGGGGTCCAAGCTATTAACCTTAATTTGGATAAGAACAACTTAGATTAATTCAAACATTGAACAGTTAAATCAACCTCAACATGTGTGCACAAAGGTTAATGTTCAAATATAACCATAGTCCCCCTCCAATTAGTCACCAACAAATTAAACCACCATGAACATGTGTGCAAGTAGAGCGCCCAAGCTATTAACAACCTTAATCTGGATAAGGAAAAATTAGATTAATTCAATCACTGAACAGTTAAATCAACCTTAACATGTGTGCACAAAGGTTAATGCTCAAATATAACCACAGTCCCCTTCCAATCAGTCACCAACAGATTAAATCACCATGAACATGAGTGTCAATGAGGGGTGCACTCCAATAAAGTGTTAAGATACCTCCCAAATTGTACTTGATGATAAAATCCCTAATCCACAAGGCACGGCCAAGAGGAAACTACTAGGATGGTGTTCACTGCTAGATTTGCCTATGCAAATGGAGGGTTAAGATCCAGCTAGCTTTCATCAGGCTGGTAATCAAAGATAGGTTTCACCGAGAGAAGAGACAGGTTTTTCCGGGGATTAGAGTTCATTGCAGAGGAAGAAGCATTTTTAGAGGCATATTCATCAGTTTGGGGAACATTGCTATTTTTACAAGACTTCCTATATTTTAGGAGCCAGAGTTCGAAGGTCCACATGTCAGAGATGATTACATATTTGGGATCCTTATGAGCTCACGATGTTGATGAGCCTTTTCTAGGCAACATGTGAGACATTGTTATTTTTAGCAATTAGGGTTTCAAGGCTCGTATGACTGATTCTGCACATATCTCTGGATTCCTTACGAAAAATCAAATCCAATGAGCCTGATTTCATTGACATTCAAGAAGTTGATACTTTTAAACATGTTATATTTGGCAGTGTTTTCCTAGCATTTCTTGTCATCTTTTGTCTTTTCCTATTTTTTAGAAAAAATTATATTTCTAGTATGTCTATTTTTAGCAATGTTATTATTAATAGGGGTGGGCACCATGCAATATGACATGTGGCAGTAGGTAAGGGCGCCATGTTGTGTTAATTTCTTTAGATCAGCTAACTAAGTAAACAGATGAAATCAAAAAACTTTGCTAAAATAATTAACTCTTCCATGCAGTGGAAAAAATGAGAAAAGCAATCACACAGGTGACAGTACACAATAATTTTTCTGCTCTTCCAAATTAGTTCTTCATCAAATAACATCAGAACTTACAAGAGCTCCCTTCACTGGGAAAATGGCTCTAGGAAATTAAAACTGTTATCCCCACTTTTTGGGATAACTAGGAGATCATCTCTCGAGGCCCACAGGTCCTAGACATGGAGTACCGAGAGCAGGATTGGCCTGAGCATAGCCCTGGAGGGTCCGCCTTTTCTTCTTCCATCATCTTTGTCTGGTCAGCAACAACAGCATCCATCACCATCGGCTTGGTCCTGTATCAAAAAAGGTTCTTGCTCCATGAGGTAATTAGTCCAGGTATCATGGTATGTGTCACTTTGATCATTAAAACCTTTGAATATATGCATCCAATTCATTTTATTTCTAACGACTGCTTGGATCTTACATTTGCCCACTTGACCATGTTTGGGGGGATTGACAGGGTGCCCTAGCAAGCCTATGTCTGTAGGTTTTGGTTTGCCACTGGGGGGACTTCTGAAAAGCCATCGTTCGCTCCCATCATAACACCACTGTTCCATCTTATTTCCCGCTCACTTATCCCATTCCCCTTGTCTGGGCATTGGGTTGACCTATTTTCAAGACTACACCTTACCTCGTGGGAAGAAGGGGCTAAAGACCCATAAGGTAAAAGCAAGCTGGTAAAAGATAAAAGCATAAGAATAAAACCTCGAGATGCTTCACCCAGGGATCCCCGAGAAAGCAATAAAAGGCTTCTCTGCAAGAAACAAAAGGGACCCGGAAAAATAATAAAACAAGACCTAGTCAGAGGATAGGGGGTCTCATCACGAGCCAACCTATCAGGTCCATGGGTACCTAGAAGTATGACATTGCCATCAGCTGGTTACCACGCCAGGACAGTGACTCTTGGTTGCATGGCCAAGGGAAAGGGGGTCTCATCACGAGCCAACCTTCTCATTTCTACGAAAGTACTTGTGGGTAACGCTGTCAACTCTGGTCACCATGCCAAGGCAGTGTCCCCTGGTTAGATCTTGAACAAAAAGAAAGCAAAAGAATAAAAGAATAAAAAGGAATAAAGGAAAGAATGGGCTTGGAAAGAATGCATACATGACAGGTACAGCTCGCCTTCTACAAAGGCACCCACAGGTAACATTTTTTGCATCCTTGGCCTTCACTGCACCCACATGCTTGGACATCTCCTGACCACATCACCCACTTACATGGCTTGGATGAGGTCTTTCCGGGAATTTTCCTTTTCCTGTGGACACTAGCCCAATAGGACACCTTGTCCTTTTCTCCAAACTTGTATTGCAGGCTTGTGTAACGTCTTTGAGCTATTAACTGATGTATTAGGGATTTTATGCATGTGTTTAATAATATTCATGATGAGATGTGATTGACATTGCTATGATCCCTGTGACTGATGAGCCCATGGAGGGCGTAGCCTTTGATGTGCAGGACCATACCCGACGGATAGGTACCATTTGGACCGGTACACATGGGGAGATGATCAGTTCAGACCTCCATGGGGATGAAGAGCCCACTAGATGGATGTTGAGACCCCATCACAGGGCAGAGACAGGACAGAGGTTGATCAGAGACTTTGCACCGGAGAAGAAGAGGACGTTCCACCAAAGGCACCCCGACACAGCTGGACCTAGGGGGATTGACCCATTTTCAGTGGGATGTTGTCTCTATATGGCCTAGGACGTCACCAGGAGGCCTATGACGTCATCATGAGCATGTTGGCAAATGGACAGGGCAGTTGGCACGTGTGGCAGCCTGGAGGATCCCAAAAGGGGCTGACGTCTTGCTTCAGGAGGCTGCACTTGCCCTATTAGGGGCTAACGTCACCCTAAAAAGGGGTGATGTCTTACCTTTAGCTTGATTAGGGTTTTAGTTTGACAATTTAATGTAAAAACAGTATAATTTGATATTTGGGCCTTGTCGGCCTTTTACCTGACCTAAAATGTAAAATTAGGTCAAGGTTTTGTATAAATGAGGGATTTTGACTCTCATTTTATCATCATAACTCATTCACTCCATAAGGAGGACTGAAATTTGCACCCTCTCTTGGGTTTTTGGTTGAATTAAGTGATGCGCACTTGTTTAAGGAAGAGATTTTTGGCATTTATGGTGTTTCTCTTGAAGGAAGGTGGTACAACTAGGGTTTGCATGGTTATTTCTTGGTGATTTGTAAGTATTTTTCTGCAAAACTTCTTGAATGAATGGTTGTAGTTTAATTTCTTGCATTTGATTATAAATATTGTTGAATCAAAACCCTAGGGGACAAGCACACAAGTAGGTCATTGTCTCATTTCCCTTGATAGAAAAACCTTAAGCCATTTTTTGGGAAAGAAGGAGCCTGGCCTTAGCTACACTCCTATTTCCTCTTCCTCTTTGCTAGCCGTACTATTTTGATGCTTGTTATTGCATAGTTTGTAGCTAGGAGAAAAGGCTATAAGGTAGAGGACCAAACTGGCATAACAGGAACCTATCCCACCCAATGTCACCACGATGGGATGGTTCTTTCTCTTTAGGGAGGTGAGGCCCAGGGGAGACGTCCCTGGTGACCTAGGGTTTTGAAGAGGCTAAAAAGATATTTAGACAATGACAAGTTTCCCCTTCACAGATCACCACCAAAGCAGATAGTCCGACCTGTAGCCAATAAAGACAACCAAGAAGGATCCCTACCCGAGAACAAAGCAACAATAAACTTGATATATGCAGACTTTGGTTAGTACTTCATATATATTAAAGACTATCTGATATTCAATATGAGCAATTTAAAAGTAAATGTTGACAAAGTCAATGTTTACAAAATAGCAATAGCAGTAATGTCACTTCACCAATAAATACTAGAATGATACAACATTCAATATAACAAATCACTTCTTAACTCAATTAATGC
>SNQJ01S0155003.1:43368-54472 GCA_010110895.2 Picea sitchensis
TGAATGGTAGTTGAGGGCATTTATTAGATTGAGCATTGATTGATTACATTGGATGCCATATCATTTTTGTATCTATTGACAAGTGACATATTTATCATTGCCATTTTGCAAACATTGACTTCGTCAATATTTACTTTTAAAAAACTGCTTATATTAAATATCAGATAGTCATTGATTTATTAAGTACTAACCAAGATTGCACGTATTAGTTTCCTTGTTGTTTTGTCTCAAGAAGGTGCTTTTCTTTCCTTTGGTTATACTCTATCATTGGCTATTTAGCCGAGACCATCTAATTGGCGGTAATTTGTGAGGGGGAAATTTGTCTTTGTACTATTAGCCTTTTCCCTTTCAAAACCCCAGGTTACCAGGGACGTCTCCCCTGGGCCTAGCCTCCCTAAATAGAAAGAACCTCCCCATTGTGGTGACATTGGGTGGGGAAGATTCCTATTTCACCAGTTTGACCTACTACTCCTTAGCCTTTCTTGTATCTACAAACTGTGCGATAACACTAGCCAAGGCCAAGTTTTCATTTGTTGCACCTCCTCTCTGCTTGTCAGATTTGGACTCTTTACGAGTCTCCTCCTGAATGCAGTCATCCCAAAGTCTCTCCCACTTGGGGAGTTTCTCTCTAGCACAGATGCCCATGATGAATGGTTCCCAAGCCTTGGAAAACCCATTCAGAGCAACATTCACTAATTATGCATCAAGTATTGTTTCTCCTATAGCTGCAAGCTAGTCACAGATCTCTGATCCTCATAAAGTAGTTGGTTACATTATCTGAGGTGGACATTCTGCATTCTCTGAGTTTGGTTTTGAATATCATCTTTCGACTCATATTGTCACTTTGAAAGAGTGGCACAAGGGCATCAAGCATCTCCTTAGATCTGGTCTTTTCTTCAACATGTGGGATAAAATGATCCTAGATGGCTTCAAGGATCACCCTCTGCAATTTTATATCCTTCTTATCCCACGTTGCCTGCGCTTTTGGGTCTACCACTGCTGGCATACCCCCTGAGGTCTACGCTGGAGATGGAGCTAGAGGAGGGTTGGTAACGACTTCCCAAAAATCCGGTTCCTTCAAGATCACTGAAATTCTTGCTTTCCAGGGAAAAAAATTTGAAGCCCCATCTAGTTTATCCTCAAACTTCACACTGGTTACTAATATGGTTGATCTGCACTGAATACAGTAGATTTTCTCTGTCCTTTAACTTGCTGAAGAGATCTGCATTGAATACAATAGATCTATTTTTCTGTCAGAACAAGAGCTCTGATACCATGTTAATTTGTCTAGATCAGCTAACTAAGTAAACAGATTAGATCTAAATACTTTGCTGAAATAATTAACTCTTCCATGCAGCGGAAAAAATGAGAAAATCAATCACACAGTGCACAATAATTTTTCTGCTCTTCCAAATCAATTCTTCATCAAATAACATCAGAACTAAAAAGAGCTCCCTTCATTGGGAGAATGGCTCTGAGAAATTAAAACCACAAACCAAATCTGCAAACCTAAACCACAATGCTGCCTCGATTTGTGTGTTTCCAATCACTGAGGCTGTCTGTACAGATTTACAAGGATTTGTATCTGCTACAATAAATGAAACTACCTCGAAAGACGTGTTGCCTCAAAAGATGTGCTACCTCGAAAATTGTGTTGCCTCAAAAGACATGTTGCCCCGAAAATCGTGCTACCTCAAAAGACATGCTGCCTTGAAATTCATGCTGCCACAAAAGACGTCCTACCTCGATTTATGTGTTGCCTCAAAAGATGTCCTGCCTCGAAATCCATGCTTCCTCAAAAGACGTGTTGCCTCGATTTTTGTGATGCATTGGGAAGTGTGTGACCTACCTTGGGAAGCATGTTGTTTCTCTTTTCTCGCCAAGCTGAAAAATCAGATCTGATTTGTCCTCTTCACCTCACATAACTTGTGAAATGAAAATTCCTTGTGCCTTTTCCTTTACCCTCTATGTCTTTTGTCTTGAGCAATTTACCTAATCTCAACGGTCAAGATTAGATCATGAGATCAACGACTCTCTTTTAATTAAATCATTAAGTGACTTTAACTTAGTCAGTTTATTAATTAAAAGTCACTTTATAAAAAGACATTCACTTTATTAATAAATTAATAAAGTGAATTCTAGGAAAATTATAGGATACATTTAATGACGATTTCCGCAAGTAGACACCCTTACGGAAATACCTATTCAAGCTACAAACACTAACATGTTGGATAACATGTGGTAGTATCTTTTGAGAAATGGATTCAATGGACTAGAGTAGCCTCATACCACTGGTGCCATATATTCTAGATCTACTCAACTCGTACATCTCTCTCTCCTGGACTGCCTCACCATTAGTGGAGCCAACTCTCTAGGTTTTTAGATTAGACTTATATTCTATTTTACTTCCTGCTTTTGGCTTTTATATAGGAGCTACTTTAGTGCTCCCTCTTTGTATAGACATCATTGTACCAAAACAGTCCCATTGACCTACTTTTGTGGTCATTTGTCGAACTCTAGTATACTTATCTTATCTACAAGGTGATGCTACTTCATGGTTTAAAGGTTTGGATGATTCTAGCTTTAGCACTTGGGATGAGTTACATAACCTTTTCTTGGAACATTGGACTGAAAAGAATGATAGCAAATTTTTGCTAATTGAACCAAATAATATAAAAAAGAAGGAAAATGGAACCATTGGAGAATTCAATATAAGGTTTAATAAGCTTATTCCAAAGCTTTCTATAGACATCAAATCCACTGATACAACTATATGCATTTATTATTTGGATGTTTTTTATGGATATTTTGTTTTTTGCTTAGGGATAAAGATTCGACGGATTTGAAGGGAGTTCGAGCAATGACAGTAAAAGACGATAAGATCATTTCAGCTTAAGAGAAATTAGATTTGATAGGGTCATCTAGAACACCAATACCCCGAGCAAAAGCAAGGGAAATAACTATGAATTCCAACTTCCAACAATCCATCCCAAAGACATGATGACCAAAGTTGTGGATGAGTTAAGTAAACTTACCACCTTGAATCTAAATATCAGTAACATCATGATTACATTGGAGAGAGGACAATAAGGACAAATTCATCTTGTTACCTCCCAAACCTGCACTCATAGATATTCAAGTCCCTAAACAAAGTGAAACCCTAGAAGCACTTAGAAAGGTTGTCCACTGTCATCATCACAACTCTTCCTCTCACTCTAGGCCAGTTCTTTTCCGGCACAAGGGGGGAAACCATAGAATAAATCCTTTTAAGATTTTCTTTAGAATAAAAAGGATAGTGGATTTTAACAAAATGAGTGCCTATCCAATTGGGTAATTGGAGTCAATATCGTAGAACAAGAGGGTATCAATATGGCAAAGAAGACATAATTAATCCATCATTGATGTGCCAGAATTAATCCAAAACAAACTTTTATATTTTGCAAGAATAAATGAGAGCACTTAGGCAAGATGTACCATCACAATCATGAAATTACATCCAACAATAACGTGCAACCAATAAATGAAGAAGGAATGCCCACAATATGAAACCCTAAATGAAGTAAACAAAGTAGAGTAGTCTTCGTATTGAATGAATAGCCAACAATGCATCATTTCTTCAAATCTTATTTCACAACAAGATCAAGAGAACCAAATAGGCCTCACCCAATCCTCCTCTTTAGCTAAGATGGCCCACAAAATGAAGTAATCAGCCAAAAAATTACAGCATCAAAATCATTCAAAAATTCAAGGTTACATCAAGGACTATGGAAGGTTTAACAACTTCAACCCTAATCTCTTCTTTTTTAACAAAATTTCCCTTCTCTAAAGATTATTTCAGCAACAAACCCATGGTAATTCATGCAAAAACCCTATTCATCCATGAAAATGAATGAAGAGATGGAAAAACCTTGCATTAAACAAGTCTTTCTTCCAATCCTCCCAAAGATATTCAACTAAGAATGGAGGGGAACTCCCACTCTTCCAACCATGCCTTCAACAAATGAGTCTCTCCTCTATCTATATCCTTCAAATCAAACCCTAATTCATAAAATAATAGATTTTAGAAGGCCCTAGAATCTTCCTTGAGTTTTCCTTTTGAATGAATAAAATAGATCCATATTGCCATTTGTCATCTTTTTATTTCATGAGATCCTTTTAAAACATGCATTTAATATACATTTGAGAGTTTGACCATGTCAACAATGCCACAAGGAATCTCCTCATGCACAGATCCTTCCTCCAAATATGTAGAAAATGCCTTGAACAATGTGTTATCACCCCAAATGTAATGTACCTAGGGAGAGTAATAGGGGGTACCTAGGGAGGTACCCAAGGAGATAATGAATATAACGTGGCTATAGTAATAGAATAGGCCCACATAGTAATTGATGGGTAATAAAAAGGCTCACTAGACAGTTAAGAGGAAATAATATAATAATAAGGGGTGGTTGGCATAGACCCCTAGGAATACTCATGATAAAATATAAATACACATGAGTATCATTGTATTGGATATGTTGGATGTATTGTTTTGTAGCGAGCAAGGCTTGTGGAGTGACTCCTTCCATAAAGAGTATTTGATGGTGTTACCCTACCTTAAGGATTCTTTTCTATATTCTCGTGTTGTTTATGGTGTGAATGTTTGATATTTTTTGAAGAAAAGGGATTAATTCTCAATATTAAGGGTTGATCTTTCATATTTTAATCTTTTATCTATCAAGGTTCACTACTTGTAGTAAACCTTGATAGATAAAAGAGAGAATATAGCGCTAAAATTCAAAAATAAACCCTTAAACTTCAAAAATATCAAATGCATTTCAAACAATAATAGACACAAGAATGTAAAAAGAACCCTTAAGGTAGGTTAACACCATCTAATACTCATTATGGAAGGAATCACTCGAAAACCATGCTTGTTAAAAAACAATACATCCAACATATCCAATACAATAATACTCGTGTATTTTTACTTTCTCATGAGTATTCCTAGGGGTCTATGACAACTACCCCTTATTATTATATTATTTCCTCTTAACTACCTAGTGAACCTATTTATTACCCATCAACTATTAAGTGAACCTATTCCATTATTATGGCCACATTACATTCATTATCTCCTTGGGTGCCTCCCTAGGTATCCCCTATTATCCTCCCTAGGTACATTACATTCCATCCCCCTTCGCATCTTTCATACTTGAAACATGAGAGGAAGCCATATAATATGACCTACTAAGCAATGTAGTCAACTAGTACCATGCATGAGCATCCATCCATCCTAGTGAAATGTGGACATGGGGTCCAATTGTGGCCTTTCGTCCTCGATCTTGATTCTAGTTTCTTCTTGGGTTCCCTATCTTCATTTTGCTACTTTGATATCTCCATAGTAAGTTCATTGATGCTCACGCCCTTGCCTTGACAACTGTTGTTTCTCTGGGAGGTGTGGCGATATACAACAACCTTAGCTATCAATTCTTCTTTATCTGAATCTTCAATATGTGGTTCCTTTGATTCAATTAGCTCCTTAGCTACTTCTTCCTTTTTATTCCCTTCATGGGGCTTTTCTTCATGTGCTTTTGTAATCTCTTCTTCTAATTCAACCTCGTACTATTCATCTGATGTGTCAGTAGGTACTGCAATTAGTTTCCCTGCGAGGACTTCTTCAGGTGCCCCCCTGGGCCCTTCCTGTTTAGTAAGATAAACATCTTGCAATGTAATTTTTTTTTTTTGTACCAAAGCTTCCACTCTAGCTTTCACTAAACCTATGAAAGCATTAAGCGCTCATTCTTCTAGGAAGTAATGAAAACACATATCCAGGATTTCATAGCATCCTGTGACACTTGCCAAAGAAACAAGGGAAAGATGGTGAAGATGCCAGGGGCATTGTAACCGCTACCATTCCCAACACCTATCTGGACCGACATCTCAATGGATTTTATCGTGGGATTCCCAAAAGTAAGTAACAAATCAGTTATCATGGTGGTTGTCAACCGCCTTTCAAAAGATACACATTTTTGTGCCCTAACTCATCCCTTCACTCCTTCCTTAATTGCCCAAGTCTTCATAGATCAAATCTTTAAGCTACATGGTATACCCACTTCCATTGTCTCAGATCAGGACCCCACATTCACCAACAAATTTTGGCAACAACTATTTAAACTTCAAGGCACAGTTGAATATCAGCACTGCATATCATCCCCAAACCAATGGCCAAACTTAAGTGGTCAATGTTAATTTCTATAAACCTAACACCCGGCCATTAATTCCAAGAAGAACACATTTACTGAATAATAGTACAACTAGGTTATTAACGATAAATTCAGCAGAAGCATTAAACAGAAACCAAAACACATTGCATAATAGATTTCTGGGTAAATAACCCCTGGAAAAACCCCGAAGGGAAAACCATATATGTGAGATTTATTATTCTTACTTTGGGCTCCCATCCTGGGAAAATGGCCCACCTGAGGAATACAAAAACAACAGATAACCAAGCCCTACAAACCTCAAGATTAGTCCTTCGATCTTGCTGGTTGGATGTTATCTCCCTTGCTTCCCCTTTGCTCATATCCTCAACCTCTACCCTCCACACTCGGATGAATGTCCTTCTTCACCCAATCAATGAGAGCTCACTCTCTCACTCTGTTTGTATTTTTTTTGTGTCTCATCCTCTCACATAGGTTGTCTTTTATAACCTTGAGTTTACCCTAAGTACAAAACCCTAGATCTCCTAAAGTGATCAACAACAGAGATCTAATCTCACGTTCACTTTAGATCTAATGGCTAGGACTTAATTTAATTACTAACGCCAAATACTTAGGCATTTAATTAAATTAAACTCACTTTATTACAAAATTACATTCACTTACATAAAGTGAATCTCCTAAGATTCTAAGAGGCATTTAGGATGATTCCCACATGTTGACACAAACCCACATGGAAGTACTTGTCCGATGCTACCAAAAAAAACGATATTCCCTCTTAGCGAGGAAGGTACTTCTACCACCTGAAGGTTGGCTCTATCTTCGCTACCAGGACTGCTACCATGCCTGCTCTCCAATCCACCTGATTGGTTGCTCCCTCTGAAATGAAAGCTATCCCTGCCATCTCGCTCAGACCCGTCTGCAAAGATTTCCATCTGATCATGCTCCTACAAGCCTCCTGCTCCTGAGCATCCTTCATGGTCATCTCGTACCATGACTTCTTCTGGACATACTTGGAAGGTTGCTCCTTCTCACCTGACCTGAAGGTTGACTCCCTCTGAGCTGCTCAACCTTCAGAGCTACTTGCTCCTTGTTCTCTGCCACCGTGTTGCTTGCCATAGCTCGCATAGACTGGCCCTTTAACCTATACAAGTTGCTCTCTCTAACTCCAAGAATAGTTGTTATATCTAAGATAGATCCTCTGGGCTTGATCAGTGCCTATCCATCCTAGAATAGTATGTCAAAGCCCTTCTTCTCAATCGCTGAGACTGAGAGCACACTCCTCCTAAGTTCTGGCACACATAGCACATTTGTCACTCTTAACACACCTCCTGAATCCATCCAGAATGGCACTATCCCAAATCCCCCTTCACTGCATGCTTGGTCCCCATACCAAGTTCCACATACATATCTGAGTCTAACTCTGTGAATCTCTCGAACAACTCTCGTGCTCCTGTCATATGACATGTGGCCCCACTATCTATTAGCCATGCACCAGCTGATATGGTGCCCAAGGACGTATGGGAAACAAGAAAGAACTCTCTCTGTTCAAACCTTTTGGAAAAATCATCCATTTGAGTCCTTGCCGACATAGATATGTAATGTTCCCAAGCCAATTTTTTCGCTGGGAACACTAACAGCTCACGGTTTAGCTGTTGTTTGTATGTTTGTTGTAGGTTACTCTTGGTGTTGCGTTTTAGGGTTTGTATATTCAGTGATCAAGCATATGAACACAGATCTAAAAATGCATCATACAAAAATACAAGAGATAGCAAGAAACACCAGATATGGAACCAAACAACATAGATCTGACCTTTATTTAAATAATATGAGAGAACCTGATACAATAAGATTGCAGATATGGAATAACATCAAATAGATCCTCTAGCTAGGATATGAGCTGCTACAAAATGCTCAAGGTGTGAAGATATAAGCCTCCAAAGGTTGAATACAAGCTGAAGAACAATACAAGATAAACCAGGGTCAAGTCCAAACCCCCCTTGGCTGAAGATACGCCCTCCTGAATGAGAATAAGAAAGAGAGAGAGAGAGAGAGGAGTGAGAGAGATTTTGGGATGGTAACAATAGCTAAGAAGAGATGTTAAAAGAGGGAGGGGGGGGCCTTTATTTATACCTGGGAGGCAAGAGTGACCCCTCTTGGATGAGCTCCAAGTGTCACTCTCACACAAAAACTGTCAATCTCAAGGGGGGCGCACTTTTAGGGTTTAGAGCAAGTGAGGGGTGTGAGGGATGAGTGAGGGGGGAAGTGAAAACACTTTTAGCCCACCCAATCATCTAATTAAGAGACTATGAGGGTGCACTTAGGCTTAGGGGGGGGGTTTCCCTTTAAATTTTGAGTTGGGTTAAGTTGCTCATCAAGGGGGTGCAACTCACTAGGGAGGATGAGTGTGGTGGTGTGATGGCAAGTGTGGGGGGTTAAGTTAAGTTAGGAAAAGGTTTTCCTAACTTAGGAATAAGGTTTAGGATAATCCTCCACTCTTTCTCCAATCAATTTGTTCATATTACAATTATTTGACATTTTGACTTTGTCAAATCAAGCAATTAAATTGTTGTTTTAGACTGACTTGGACTCCTCATGGACAAACACCTAGAAAAACTTCTCCAATTGAGCTGAAACTTGGTCCAAGGGTGTAGGGGGTCTCATTCCATTTCTTTTGAGCATAAATACCCCTATCAAAATCCCAATGACCTAGTTTTTACATTTTTTTACATCAAAATTACCATTAACTAGGTAATTTTAAAAAATTAAAAAAAAATTACTTTAGACTCGACGGAATTCCGCAAGACTCTAGGAGATGTCTAGCATGGTCATTTACAATATTCCTAGACACTAGTCACCATAGGGCTCAACCATTAGAACACCTTTCACCACTTTGGAGGATTATTGTGGGAGTGAAAAAATCAAGGGAAATTAATAAGGCTAGTTAGGCCAAATTAATTACCTGAGAAGAAACAACACTTGATGAAAGGATTTTTATAATGATAAAGTCCTAGGAAACTAACCTAAACTATGATCCATGCAGACCCATTACATTATTATCCCACGCAGGGGAGCGGAAATTCCAATTACAAAAATACTTGTTGAGGCCAAAACTGCCTTGTAGAACCAACAAGTCTTCAACTTGGTAGCACCATCCGATGCATATATTCATGGTATATGGAGTTGACCCCCTAGTCGAAATAGGTGGTCAACACAAGGCATGAATCTTGTGGTTGTTATAAGATATTAATTGTTGTTATAAATTGTCGCATTGCTGCAAATTCATAATCAGCTAGCTCATTTTATGAAGGTTTATTGTCTTATGAAGTACTAACAGTCATTTGGTACTTGGAACCTGTTTGCCTTGATGTCTTGTTCTGGGAAGGTACACAATAATATCCATTTGCTTCATCCTTAAGACATAAAAGAAACCTTTGATTTGAGTGATCTGTGAGAGGGGAAGGATTTCCTTGTGACTATTTGCCTTAGCCTTCTCAAACCCCCCAGGTCACCCGAGACTTCTCCCCTGGGGTAGTCTTGACATATTCTTGAATAGAAAGGGATCTCCTATTAAGGTGATAGTGATAGGTTATTCCCAAGTTACGCCAATTCTGTACCCACTTGCCTTGTGCTTTTGGGCAAGTACAAATTGTGCGATAACAAGTACCAAGTCGAGATGATGTGTGACCTTCTTCTCTCCTGGGATGGTCCATGTGACCTAGGAGCAGTTAAGGAGAAGGAAATGATTACGTCATTGACCTTCCTCGTATGTTGGGATGATAAAAGCTTATAAGTTATATCATGAGACTCATGTGGACATTCTGCCATTAAAGAAGGACTAAACCCTTGACCTTATCTTATTGTTTATTATGTAACCCCACCTTTTGCTTGAGTTGTTTGGGTGTTTACTTCTTCCTAAAGAAGCTGGCTGCCTTGATCTTAACTCTCTTTGACTTATCTTATTTTTTCTTTGTTGACCTTTGACTTGTCATGTAATATTTTAAAAGGTTAAAATATTATTTGTTTAAGTACTAGGGTTTAAACCTAACCCTATTTTTTAGGACTAAAAATCTACCCCTATCCTACCTACCAAAACTATAAATTAGAGAGACCTTACCTCACTCAATACTCACTCTCTCCTAGCTGAGTTCTTGTCTGAGGTATTTCTGCTGCTCTTCTGTTCAGTCTTCTAAGTGGCTGTGGCCCCTCTTGGACAGGTCTATTGGTGTGTTTAAGTCTGCTTCAAGCCACCGTGGGTTTTCTTCTCCAGCCTCTTGTTGCCGCTAACCCCTAAGGGTCTTTTCCAGCCTGCCGCAGGTCCCTCCTTGGCTGCTGTTTGGTGTTTCTGGTTATCTTTGTTGGTGCCGCCCTTGCTGTCCAACCATTTGCTGGTGCTGTCCTGCTGTGTTTGTCGGTGCCGTCCTACTATTTGTTGGTGTTTTCCTGCTGTCCAATTGTTTGCTGGTACCACCTTTGTTGTCTAGAGAACCCTCGTTGCATCCTATATGATGTATGCTGACAGCCTATTACCCTATGAACTGGATTTAGGACTGTTGATATTTCCTGTAGCAGTTTTGTGTTTTCTGGGCAGAAATTTTCTAAGGCTGTCTTGAGGCCTCCTTTCAGCCAATAGGCTGAACAGTGGTGTTCTGTTCTTAGCCCTTTCACCTGACAGTGATATGGCCTCTTGATTCTCAGCCAGCTGGTCAGTTTCTCTAGTCCACTATCTAAAAGTTCTTCTTGGCATTTGTCCTAATAATCATGATGAGATCTACCCTGAGGGTTTGATCCATGATTCCCTAAAGCGTTTTCTGAGCATACATCAAAGAGGATAATAGCAGCTCATCAAGTAATTTTGTTCTTTATTTTCAATGTTCCACCAAGACGGGGGGACGGGGGGACGA
>SNQJ01S0155005.1:0-22511 GCA_010110895.2 Picea sitchensis
CCCAAGTTTAAATCAGATGGTAGTATAGATAAGTATAAAGCTAGACTGGTTGCAAAGGGGTATTCACAAATAGAAGGTATTGATTATGCTGAAACATTTGCACCGGTAGATAAATTGAATACTATCAGAATGTTAATCGCTTTAGCTACAAAGTATCATTGGAAGTTGCATCAGTTAGATGTTAAATCTGGATTTTTGAATGGAGAGTTAAAGGAAGAGGTTTACCTTGCTCAACCTGAAGGGTTTGTTGAAAAGGGGCAAGAACACTTAGTGTGTAAGTTAAAGAAAGCGTTGTATGGACTAAAACAAGCACCTAGGTCATGGTATGAGAAGATAGACTCTTTCTTTCTTCAACAGGGTTTTATGAGGAGCAAAAGTGATCCAAATCTGTATACCAAATTTGATGAATAGGGGTATATAGTATTGATTTCATTATATGTTGATGATCTAATAATTACAGGAAATGCAGAGAGGTTAATTGATGAAATCAAGGAGCAGTTATCAGAGGTATTTGAAATGAAAGATCTTGGTGAGTTACATTACTGCCTAGGTCTTGAAGTTTGGCAAAATCCAGGCCAAACTTTTGTTTGTCAAAGTAAGTATATCAGAGAAATACTTAAGAGATTTAAGATGGATCAGTGTAAGTCTTCTACTGTTCCCATGCAACAGAATGTGAAACTGTCTTGTGACGATGGTTCGAAGGAGGTGAATGGCACTGTGTATAGGGAGATGGTGGGTATTCTGAATTATCTCACCACAACCAGACCTGATATTTCATATTCTGTGAGTGTGTTAAGTCAGTTCACGGAGAAACCTCATGAAAGCCATTGTAATGCAGCAAAGGTAGTACTCAGGTATCTAAAAGGTACACTTGATTATGGTATTAAGTATACGGATGCATCTAATGTTGAGTTAGCAGGTTATTGAGATTCTGATTGGGATGGAAATATAGATGATGGACGATCAACCACTGGATATGCATTCAGCATTGGATCTGAGGTTGTTTCATGGAGCAGTAAAAAGCAGCCTACTGTATCTTTGTCCTCTACCGAAGAAGAATATAAAGCCTTGTGTGCAGCAACTTGTGAAGTTGTTTGGCTAAGAAGACTTCTTCAAGATGTTGGAGAAGAACGAAAGGAACCTACGATGATCAGATGTGACAATCAAAGCTCGATCAATATTGCGAAGAATCCGATATTTCATGGAAGGACAAAGCATGTTGAAGCTCAGTATCATTTTGTTCTGAAAAGTTGCAGTCAAATGAAATAACTCTTGTGTATTGTAATACTAGTGAAAATGTTGTTGATATTTTCATTAAGCCTCTTGGAAAGATTAAGTTTGAACTGTTTAGGGAGATGTTAGGTGTAGAAGTCAATCCATTCTCCATTAAGGGGGAGACTTGGAAGTAATGGAGATGTTATCTAGTTGTTCACTCCAGTAATAAGCGCGGGTTGTTAGCGCCAGTTAGAAGAGTTAGTTCTCAGTTCATAGTCGGTTGTCTAGTTGTCTTATGGTTTGCATGTAGCCATTTCGGGAGAGTCTTTTCTATATAAGGATGTAATCAGTGCCGTTTAATATCAAGAAGTGGCGTAGCCTCGTTGTTACCCTATATTTATCTCTATATCTTGGTACTTTGGATCTAGGAAGTCAACTTATTGTAAACACTGAAGAAGGAATGAAGTTGAGGGAGGAGGACCTCACAGCGATGTTATATGTCCTCTATCGAACTGGATCTATGAAGTCAACTTAGGAAATATCCATTGTAAACACTGAAGAAGGAATGACATCCAGAAACGAAATAATTTACAGCAGCTACCAAATCTGGCAGAAGTTTTTTGGTATTTTGTTCGGCTTTAGAGGTTGCTCTCTTTCTGTGATGAGAATGCCATTTTGGAAGCGGCTTTGATCGACATTCTTTCTGATATTAGGCATTGTCTTGTTGCAGAAGGAAATCTATGGGCAATTTTAGATAGTAGGATGGTGTAGATTTTGAATAAATTTTACAATTAGGAATCGAAACTTCACGGGCTTGGGGGTTTCATTCTATTTTTTAATTTGGTGGAAATTTATGTTTTATTACGCAGAAAGGCTTATACCTATTGATAATGGGCAAAGATTTAATAGGGGTTTAGTGTTGCTCTACAAGTTTTCTATGGGCCGAGGGATTAAATATGGGTAGATATTCTTAGTTGTCATACAAAATAAATGGATGTGATTTCAATCATTAACTTCTTAGCTATTATTAAGACATCCGTTTATGTGTTTACTTTTTACATTTACTAATCATATTTAAAATTACTTTGATAGCTAACTGATTACCACCTAAGTGATTAACAAAAAATTAAAATATTAACACCGATAAATGAAGCTCAGCAGTTTATTTGTTAATCAATAATAAATTTAGTATATTCTTTTAAAGATTCTTTTCATCTTATCAACCTTTCAACATTGATCAACCACAATTATGTAGTATTGCTAGTTATTTTACATATAGTTGAGATTTGATTGCTTTAAGAGCCAATTTTAGAGAGTAAGATGTTGTAGATTTAGAATTAATTTTACATTGAGGGGCTTTGGCGTTCATTCTATTTTTTATTTAGCTGAAATTTAAGTTTTCTTCTTTTACATATAGTTTGCATTTGACTGATTTAAAAGGTGTTTTTTTTCTCATATCACTAAGTAGAAGTATAATTTACTTAATATGCAAATAACACATTGTATTTATTTTTTTTTTTATAAAATATTGAATGAAAAAAAATATAGAATATCCACTTTAATATACGTTTTAATCTCATTCATATATATAAGTTGTTTGAGTTAGATGATTTCATATACGTCAAATTAAATTGTAGAATTACACATTGGAAAAAACTAAAAACAACAAATGCATAATAAATGCACATAATAATTTCATGACACAAATGGAAGTATCATAAAAAAAAAGTGTTTTAAAAATCTCTTATTATTATACTAAACAAAAAAAACCCTCGTTTGAGATTCTAAACACAAATTGAAATTAATAACAAAGAAATAATTCATATGTATGTGAACCTCTCTAATAATGAATATTAAATATAGAAACAATGGAGAGAAATTTCCAACAAAATGGAAAAATGGGTAGACACAAAGGGGTGAAAGGTATATTTAATGATCTACTCAATTAATCGTCCCTCCATGTTCCATCCATATTCCGCTACATAGATGTAGTACATGACACTATTTTCCACATTTAATGTATAACTATAGAGATTGACATTTTCTAAATCATACATCATACTATTTTTAATTTAAAATATATTTAACATTTGCCAGATTTAATTTTTTCTTTTTTAAATTTTAAGTGTTATTAGGTTTGTCTAAATGTAATTTATAAACTACACTATTTATGGGAAATCCAAATAAACAAACTTTAATATGATATTTCAAAATAATAATATAGAATTTTAGAATAAGATATATAAATTAATAATATAAAATCTTATGTTGTTATTGGGGTCGGATTAGTGATACATAAGCATAAAAATAGAAAAAATAAAAACAAATTTGAATAATTAATTGAATAAAATTTAACAAAAGATTATCACATATTAATAGGAATACCATATTTAATGTGTATAGGATTAATATCATCAATTTAATTTATAGTTTATTTATTAATATTAATATAAAATAGTATATACAAGTATATATCCATTTTAGCTTTAAAGTGAAGGCCCATATAGTTTCTACATACAAAACCTTTATTATCATAAACAAAATCAAAATTTTAAGTTACATTTTAAAAACATTAAAATAATATTCAATGGAAAATTTAAATAATTGTTTATACTATTCAAAAAAGTGCTATAGCATTATATAAATTACTATAAATCTTGGTACAGTATTTATAAACAACACTTATTATATATGATACTATCATATATATTTTGAACGATATTGTTTTATACATTTTCATTATAACTCTATCATAACATATAATATATGTTATCAAATTGTTTGAAATATAAAGAAAACATTAAATATATTAAGAATAAATATATTATTCAAATAATAGTTCAATATGAATAGGATGGAAGACCTTTTAAGATATATAAGTATGTTTTAATAAAACCAAAAATTTTAAAATTTTAAAAGAGGTAAGGGCTTTAGTTAATATGTTCCAACTATGTAAATGAAGAAATAATACAACATGAATCATTGAATATCTCAACTATTTTTCATGACATAAACTATAATCAGCCTAATATCTTTCTAACTATTACTACCCGTCGAAATTTGTTTTAACAAGACAGATTCAATTACAAATAATCTCACCTAAATCTTAACCCTATACATCCTTCTAGAATTCCATAAAACATGGGAATTCAACAGTTAAATAATTAAATTCAAGACCCCCCTAGCTCTAGTCAACTAAGGTTGTTTTTGGAGGAGGATGCCTCTGCATCAAAACATGTGCTTAATTGTTTTAAATATTTTTTCATTGTATTATAGTTAAAATTATGCATCTTATTATTTTGCATTATGTTATTATTATTGAAATAAGTTTTTTGTATGGGCTGCATTGCATAAACTCTAAAATAAATGTACTATATTATTGGAAATAGCACAAAACAATATAGTGCATTTATTTTAGAGTTTAAGCAATGCAAAATCACATAGAGAAACTTATTTCAATAATTACAGAATGCAAAATAACAAGATGCATAATTTTAGCTATAATACAATGAATAAATATTTAAAACAATGAAACACATGTTTTGATGCAAGCGCATCCTCCTCCAAAAACAACCTTAATTGACTAGAGCTAGGGGGGGTCTTGAATTTAATTATTTAATTGTTGAATTCCTATGTTTTATGGAATTCTAGAAGGGTGTATAGGGTTAAGATTTGGTTAAAGTTATTGTAATTGAAAATCTGTCTTATTAAGCTAGAGCCACAATTATATCGAATTAGAAAGTCAATAAGCTGATTTCTCATGAGGATTTTATGGATCTTAGAAGTTCCTCAAGACTAATTTAGTGAATGATTGTTATGGTATGAAGAGATCCAGGTTCAAAAACCTTGTGTTAAATATTTTTTATCCTATGGGCATGAGAAGTGTGGCCAAATGAATGTAGAAATAGGCCAAGGAGAGTGGCCAATTGAATAGAGAATCAAGAGAGTGTGGGAGTGTAAAAGGCCATCAAAGGAGAGAGAGGTTCATTGTAAATTATATTTATAGTATGTAATAGAACCACTTTGTTTCGAGTGTTATATGGAGTTATCTAGTTGAGGATATCTACGTTAAATATGTGTGTGTTAATCTCAGAAAGATTGAATGTTGCAGGTGTTAATGACTATCACGTGAAGAAATTACTCCTTAATTCTTGTGTGAGGAGGTTTTAGATCATGATTAAACCTTTTATCAGGGAGGGATAGGTGATCATTTAATCATTCATCATCGCATAGATCGATGATACCTGAGGGTTGATAAAGGTTGCATCGAATTAGAATTGAATCAAAGAACGATCGAGAAGGAGAAAAGTCAAATTCAATTTTGTTTGTAGGAGAGCTCAAGAGTAGGGTTAAAATCCTTAAGAATGATCGAGAAATGGGATCTGTTAGATTAAATCAAAGAGGTGATCGTGAGCATCAATTCTCGTGCCATAATTTCTATTCCTTGTTTAAAAAAAAATAGTCAAGATTAGATCTCGGATCTAGATCTAATGATTGATAAAAACTTTGATTTAGAGTTTGAAGCATGGGGTAAAAGGAATTTGGGGTCTATTTTTGGAGCCTAAGTTCGTAGAACACCCCGAAAAATATTTTGATCGAGGGGATATGAAGATCCATGGTCCGGAAGGAGATGGGTGGCAGAGTCTGAGTCATTATCAGATTTAAGACTTTGGGGTTAGAAGAAAACTCCAACGCAAAGGAGTTCGACCAAGCAAGTGCAATCAATGGTCTATATGAGTTCAGAGTGATCCATAACGAATCGAAGAAAGTGACACATGGCATCATCCTATCTTTTTTCAGAGTAGGGATATGAGAGTCCGACAACAGGAGGATTTCCAATAGAGAAACACATATAGACCGTGGAGATATATTCATAGTTGAATATATCATTGATTAAGGAGGAGATACATATTAGGTCACTAGACTAACAGATGGTAGTTGAAAGAGACATGAATGTGGCATTAGAGAATGAGAAGTGGACACATGGTAGTGACATGGAAAAATAAGAAGGAGACATAGATCGACGAGTAAGCAGGAGACACGTGATAGAATACGTAAAGCAGAAAGAATATTTACAAGCAGAAACTGAAATGGCTTGATTCTACAGCCGTCTAACTATTCACACGAATGTATTAATTTACAATGGTTTACAGTCATGCGTAAAAACATGCAAACTCAACTAAAGAGGACTTATTGCCAACATGCAATAGAGTTGAAAATAGAATAAAACTCTAACTTGGTAAAGCGGGAAAAGCATAAAAGCCTCTTTTGGACCTTGGACTTAGCAGGCTGATGCTGGTATGGTGGTAATTACATTTCCTAACACTCCCTCTTAATTATGAACGGGATTACATCATTCGCACTACCTATGCCTAAGTGTTGTCTCGATACTCAAATGCAAGTTTTTCATAATGGTTTTGTGAATCTGTCAGCTAAGCGCTCCTTGGGCCACAAAAGACAATAAGTGATCTCCCCTCTTTATTGGCTTCGCGGATGAAGTGATAGCGAGTGTCAATGTGCTTACTTTTCTTGTGAAACACATGATTCTTGGACAAAGCTATGGCTGAGTTGTTGTCGCAAAATATGGTAGTAGTATATTTCACTGAATGACCCATATCCTTCAACAATATTCAGAGCCACACGGCATGGCATGGTAATTAAGGCTGCGACATGTCTATACCGCGGATGAAAGACTCACAATGGGTTGTTTCTTGGATGCCCCGGAAATGAGATTGGAACCAAAATGAAAAGCATAACCAGCGGTGCTTTCCGATCATCAATGCAACCTACAAAATCACTATGCATTGTACCCTGTAAGAGTACAATCTAAAGTACGAGTGTACCACAGTCCATATCAATTTGTACCGCAGCATATCTTAAAATTCTTTTCCCGACTTTCAAATGAGAGTCTTTAGGGAATCTCCATGAACCTGGAAATCAAACTAACGGCATACATAAGATCAGGTCGAGTTGCTATCAGGTACATCAAACTACCTACCATTTTGTTTGTGAAGCGTGAGTCCAACCTATTTGGTCGATTATCACCTTTACTCAACTTTGTGCACATAGCGATGGGTTTACGTTGCCTTACATTTATCCATTGAACCTTTTAGAATGTCGGTATGCAATGGCGGCGGATGAAAATTCCACGATCACTTTGGTCAACCTCAAGACCCAAAAAATACCTCCTAAG
The DNA here is from genome assembly GCA_010110895.2 of Picea sitchensis. Classification (NCBI taxonomy): domain Eukaryota; kingdom Viridiplantae; phylum Streptophyta; class Pinopsida; order Pinales; family Pinaceae; genus Picea; species Picea sitchensis. The sequence goes on from SNQJ01S0155005.1 coordinate 7,409, forward strand.
GCTCATAAAGGTCATCTCAAACTCCTTTTGCATGGCTGCTTTTTAAATTCTGCAGCATCAAAATTTCCGGTATAAATCATATCATCAACATAAATACATACTAGAAGAATGTTACGGTGGATCTGTCTTCACATAAAAAGTGGGCTCGTTTTCACTTCTGATAAACCCATTTGCGATGAGGTAAGAGTCCAATCCCTATTTGTACCAAGCCGGGGCTTCAAATACAAGGCCTTTTTGACATGCACTTTCTGATCTTGGTCTTTAACTTCTACCACATATCGGTTGATCAACATACACTTCTTTGTCAAAGAACCCATTTAGGAAAGCAGACATGACGTCCATCTGATATACTGGACATTTATTCTGAGCAACGATAGCCAATACTACTCGAATAGTATCCATCCTTGCTACTTGAGCAAAGGTTTCATCATAATCCACACCATGTATTTGTGCAAATCCTTTGAAACCAACTTTGTCCTTATGTCGTGCTACTTACCTTTCTCATTTAGTTTGGTCTTATAGACCCATTTCTCTCCAATACTGGTTTTGTCTGCGGGAAGATCGACAAGATCCCAAGTTTGGTTCCTTTCGATTGCATCTATCTCTTCATTCATGGTACCAACCCAGCACTTTCCTCTTTTATTTGCTTCCTCAAAAATGTGGGTTGATAAGAACAAAAGGCATACTTGGGGCTTGCTCATCAAAGACAGGGTCCTACTCATATATCTCTATCAAACTTCTCCTGCGCTGATGTGGCGGAGAAGGTGTGGAATCGACTAGAAGAGGGAAGAGCTATGGGATGGTACTCTTGTTGTTGTACCTGTGTCAGGCGGGGATGAGTGAAGGTCTTGAGGCCAGTCCATTACGGCGCTTCTGGCGATTCTATTTGAAGGACTTGCGGGGAGTCCACCCCAACACTTATCTTCCGCCAAACTTGACATCCCACTCACCACAACCTTTTTGAGTGATAGGGTTTATAAAGCTTAATGAATTTATGCCTCCTTTGTAGCCATGAAGATTACACTTATATACATTATCGGCTTCTTTACATAAATCTTCTGGAACATGCACAAAGGAGACACTTCTAAAAATTCTGAGATGTGCGACAACAATTTTGGTGCCACTCCATGCTTCTTGAGGAACTTTCATCTTTAGATTTGTGGTTGGTGATCTGTTCAAGATATAAACAGAACATGCAACTGCCGCTGCCCAATACTCATTTGACAACTTCTTGTAGGACAACATGTTGCGGGCCATGTTCATGATGGTCAGGTTCTTCCTTTCTGCAACTCCATTACCAGCTGTGTGTGGAGTATATCACGGTGGTGTATTGCCTTGCGATTTCATGCTGCTTGCAATAATATGTAAACTCATTAGAGTCATACTCGCCCCCACCATCAGATCTAGGGATTTTGACTGATTTTCCCGATTGCTTTTCAACCAAAGATCGGAACTCTTTAAACTTTGAGAACGTTTCTGGCTTCTTCTTTAGAAAATAAACCCGTGTTTTCCTGCTAAAATCATCAATGATCGAGAAAGTAAAAACAACCTCTATGGATGATTACGCATGGGACCACATATATGTATGAGACCAAATCAAGTTGGCACGTGACACAAAGAGATTGAGTGGTATTGGAAAATTTGTCTCTCTGGTGCTTCTCCAATATGCAATCCTCACAAGAGCTGGAGTGCTCATCTATGACTGATAACCCTAAGACCATTATTTGTTTATGCATGCGGCGGAGACTTTTAAAGGGTAAGTGACCATAAGGATAATGCCACAACCAGGTTTCATCTTGACTAGAAACTGTGTGGGCATATGACTTCGAACAGTTGGCACTTTTCAAGCGAGAGGAAACATCCTATTCTTTGTCATTCAACTCTGGCTAAAAGTCTGCGACAAGGGTTTTATCATAGATGAGCGAAGGGCTCATGGCCCGAACATCATACCTGCCATTACTTGCATTAGTTGGCCGACTATAAGCGAGGTTTACCTTGAATTAGGCACATAAAAAACATCTTCAATAACCTTCCTCTGTTTCTGTTTGGTTAGAACAGGGACATGTCCTTTTCCTTCTGCAGGAACGGGGGTATGATCTCCTAATTTATCTCAGTGGTAGCAGAACAATCAATGGAAGAGAAAACTTCTTGTTACATCATGTAGCCGAGCTGCAACCACTGTCCAGTAGCCATCGATCTTTTGAAAGATCTTCATATGCAATATGGCAAGAGAGAAACATCGATTAGGATGTACCTTCTTCAGTGTGTGAGACATCGCTCTCACCGATGCAATTGACTAGCCTCTTTCTGCATTCTCGAGCATCATGGCCATATTTCTTGCAATAGTTGCATTGGCTATTGGACTTATCGGTCCATTTCTTACCTCTCCCCTCTGACCTTGAAAAGATTTTGATCTGCATGACCGGTATGGTCATGTGCATGTGCACTGTTATCCTCTCCATGAGTGGATCCTTTGCCTCACTTGCCTCTGCCTCGACCTCCTCTGTCGCGTCCTCTGCCTATGGAAGCTTGCGTGCTGAAGGCATTCGCCAAGGTCTCATCTTCTTGATTGAGTCAAGATTCATGTGACAGAAGAGAACCAATTAACTCATCCAGCGAGAGTCAAGCGCGTAAATCTTTGGATTCTTCGATCCCAATGACAATCATTGCATACTTCTTGGTCGAGGATCGAAGAACCTTCTCTACAATCGTCTTCATGTCCAGAGCCTAATTGTAGGACTGAAACTGATTTATGATGCCGGTAACTCGGGTTAGAAATTGGTCCACCGATTCTGAATACTTCATCTTGAGGTTTTCAAAAATCCCGTCCGAGAAGGTTTTGGAGTCTCCACCCGGTTTTGGCCTTCGGTCGGTGCCCTTATGCAAATTGGTTTCGAATTTTCCAAGCTTTGATCGCATTTTTCGCTTTTGTTATCGTGTGAGGATGGATTCCCTCCATGCATCCTTGACAAACATCGGCTTACTTGAGATCGCAATGGCGAAGTTCTTTATGCGCCTTGGTGATGGTGATAAGCGGTAAGGGTGAATTATTTCGGGCGTTTTGAACTCGGACTCCACCGCGTCCCATACCTCATTAAGAAGTAGAACGGTCTTCATCTTGTGTGTGCCCACAGGCTGTAATTAGTGCCGGTCAAGATCGGGGCCGGCATGTTCTTGAGAAAGTTTGCCATCTAGAAAAATTCCAAAGAACTTTCTCTGTGCTTCCAAATAGGCTCCGTCGCCTCATTGACCGGAGCGTTGGGGATAAAACTCTACGCCCTCCAATGTTTGAAATTGCGGCCGGGAGAAAAGTTAACTGATCAAATAGAAAGTGTGATTCGAGCTGCCTCCGTCAATATAGCTATTTTCTCTGCTAATTATTGCGATTAAGCGAATTAATGCGAATGAAATTTCTTTGCTCATCTTTGAGTCGACTCGAGTACGGGTCGCCATTCTTTGAGTATTCCTCCTTGGAAACCGAGGAAGCGTTTGAAATGACGAATTATCCCCAAAACATAGATGACAATTAAACTCCGCGAAGATTTTTCTCATGGCGTGAACCACGAGAATCCACGGATCTTCGATTATGAATATTTACGCGGCGATTCGCGCCCATTCACTCCGGTTTTGCGGGAATTTTTCAAAAATTTTATGTGCGAAAGGCCGAGTAGTATTCCCCCACACCCTTGCAGAGGAGAGACCTACGAACGTCTACAATGTTCGCACCTCACTACCAGCAGCTCTCCTCCCGGAAGTGGCTCTCACTCTTCGTGGTACATTACTCCCGTGGATCTGATACCATGATAGAATACGCAAAGCAGAAAGTGAAATGGCTTGATTCTCCAGCCGTCTAACTATTCACGCGAATGTATAGATTTACAATGGTTTTTATAGTCATGGTAAACGCATGCAAACTCAACTAAAGAGGACTTATTGCCAACATGCAATAGGTGAAAATAAAGACAAAACTCTAACTTGGTAAGAAAGCATAAAAACTCTTTTGGACTTAACTTGGACTTAGCATTTGTTAAACTCTTTGCATGTATGGTGATACTATTTCTAACAACACCTAGAATCCATGTGTGATTTCTATGGAAAAGACGGTGATATATGACCATAGATCTCAATAGATCAATGGTGGAGATAGTTTAAGCTATCGGACTTTGAAAGGAAAGTGGCACCTTTTGGAGAAGCGGTTTTGGAGCACTACAGCTCAAGGGAGTCCAGTAGTGAGCTCTGATGCAAAGAAAAGAGTGATTTAATTGTGAAATTCCATCGGGACATAGAAAGAAGCGAGATCAACCATCCATAAAAGAAAACATTTTAGATCCTTTTATGATACACCGATGTAAAGGCATCGAAAATTGGCATCAAGGAATATTCTGTTGCTTTTGCTAATGGACGTAGGAAAAATACAATTGTCCGTTTGAATGAAAATCAACGACGAAAAATGAAGGATGAATGATATATTTGATATTATAACCTCGCCATAGCCAAGGTCACGTGGAGTTGGTCGTGGATTCAAACACTCAAGTTTAAGCGCCAGTTTCTTGAGGAATAGGGTCTCGGGTACGAGCTTCAGGTCACAATGCTTGGACACACGCATAATTGGTAGAGGATAAGCACTTATGTGTGTAAGTCGAGGACTTAACACTCGATCATGAGAGAGAAAGAGTTTATGGTTCTTAGCGCTAAATTTTTTGTACATAACAAATATTTACACAACTCTAATCAATGAAGGATTTGGGCCCGCACATTGGCTTGGAGAGAAACTCGTTTCGAGCTTAGTAGAAATTCATTCTAATAATTTTTCATAAGTGTGGGTAGGTTGGGAGGTCATCATTTTGGTATTAGAGAAAAACAAATTTATGTTTGCATGGAAGGGAAAGGAGTTCTCAAGGGATTTTTTCTTGTCTAGTGAAAATATGCAATAGAAGGTTGCATCCAATAGAGGATTGATTTGATCTAGAGAGATTATGTATATACGATTACATGAAAAATTGAAGGTGCATGGTGACAAGGAATTATCCATTCAAATGCATTGAATGTGGGATACAAGATCATGAATAGATCTTGGAGATTGCAGATCGTGTAGAAACATAGAAATCTGAAAAAGGAATTAGATATAGAATTTGTTTAATAAATTACTACAGATTGAGGCACTCCAACTAAAGAAGTACAATTAGAGAGGATTTTGGAGGAAAAAATATTAGCACATATCTTGAAGGTATATTTTATGTTTATCTCTAGGTTTTAATAAACATTGTTAGTGTTAATTATAAGGTAGCAGCAAAAGGATATGGTAGCATCCATTGGAAGATAGTAGAGTTGCAATAGGGAGAGGGAGAAGAAAGAGCTCTCAAGTAAAGGATAATCTTTCAGTAGAAGAACCTTGAAACAAAGGATGTTGTAGATAATTCCATTTGAATATTGGAAGTGAGGAGAACAATAGGATTTCTTGAAAATTTTGGGTAAGTGCAAAGCCAAAAATGAGCAGAGGAGTGATCATAAGGTTTTAGTTGAGAGAACCAGTGATACCAAAAGGCCATAGTTCATGAGGAAGAATGGTGAGGTATTAGGTAGAAGATGAGGATATTTTTCCTGGAGGCTTGATGTAGTTCACAGTGAACAAGGTGAATTTCACAAAAGAAGAGGTGAAAATGAATATTAATGGTTAATATAAAGGTTTAGAGGGAAGCCGCGATAGAGGAGAATAATATGTCATAGAAAATGGCATAAAGAGAATGAGTCAAGAGGATATTGATAGAGAAATGGTTGAGTTAATAATACAACTCAGCTACGTAGACAATTGCTACATAGGAATATTGAGGAAAAATAGAGACAAAGATGGAGTTTGAAGAAGAAAGTGAAGTGGCCTGTAATGAAATTGTTTACAAGGAAGCTGAGGAAAATTCCGAGGAGATTGAAGAACAAGTTGAGTGATTTATTGAAGGGAGAGAAACACAAAACAACTGAGTTCAAGAAGAGGTCATTGGAAAAGGGGGAAGCTCATTTTTGTGATCTAGAGCAAGGATTATTCCTGGATGAAGAGGATGAGGAAGAAGAGATATCAATTGAGTGTCTCATGAACTATGTGGAAAGTTCATATCGACATAAGAATATGTTGAAAAAGGAAACAAATGAGGCTAAAGAGCCTTGTGTATTTTAATCTGACATTATGTGTATGATTGCAGGAAGTGCAAGATAAGAAGTTGGAAAGTCACTCAGGATTGTAATAAAGATTGAAGGATGTGGAGATATGCTTTCTAGAAGCGTAGTAACAAAACATATTCAAAATTATGTTGTGAAACAATACAAGATGTTATCTCATAAAGGTAGTCAAGGTGGAGACTACACACAACTTGTAAATCAAATTGTGGAAGCAAATGCTAGTGAAATTCTTATAAGATGCTCGACCAACACAAAGGGATGGCCTTAAGGAGAACCATATGCCTTGATGTTGCATTGGATCATAGCAAGATGATGCTAGAAGCATCATTAGAACCGAGTCTCATGTTTTAAAACTAATTATTCATGTGTGCTTGTAGATAATGGAGAAAGTGAAGGTAAACATAATCAAATATATGTCACAGAGGAAGAAGAGGAAACATTGTCTCATGAACATGATCGATGCCTAGATCAGTTTTCATCAAGTGATGCATATATGGAAAAGAAGTTGCATGAACCTATTGTTGCAGTGAACAAAGAAGAGTTGGAAGGAAGTCACTCATATGCAATGCTCAAGAAGTATGATGAGGAATTAGATATGTTGAAAGACTAATTAATCAATCCAAGGATTTATAAATAGGACTACATGAAATTTGCAAGAACATAATTGAAGGGAATGCTCAAGGCATCAATTGAAAAAGAGGGGACTTTTGTTTTTCAAACAAATTTTTTGTTTGATCATGCATAGTTGTTTAAGGGAAACACAGATGAGAGTAAGAATCCTAAAGTTATAATTTAGGTTTCCAAAAGGAATTTGGAGAGGAAACTGAATATATCAAACATTTATGGATGGAGATATGGAGAACAAGAAATGAAAAAACCAACCCATGAAGAATAACAACTTTACAATAATATTATGTACTAGCCAAAAGAAAATTTGGACATGGAGACTAAGGATATGAGGACCTTGATGATGAAGGTCTCTCAAAGAAGACATACTGACGTAAATAACACAATCAGAAGCACAATAAAGTTGATTTTGAAAGTTTTCATAAAAAAGATAACTGGAAAGTTCCAGTAATCAATAATGCAACATACCAGGGGAGAAAGAGGTCAGGAGTAGGATAAAGTATGGGATCCAGGAGGAATTAATCAATTAGAACTCATATCAGGAGATAATGAACAAATTTTATTCCTTAGGAGTGTGATGTAGGAGAATCATGCCTCCATAAACAACCTTGTTTGACTAGACCTAGGGGGTCTTAGTTAAATTATTTAATTCTTGAGTTCCTATGTTTTATGGAATTATAGAAGGATGTATAGGATTGAGATTCAATTGATATTATTTGTAATAAAATTCATCTTGTTAAAATAAATTTCGAGGGGATGTAATAGTTAGAAAGGTATTAGAATAATTATAGATCTCATGAGGATTTTTGTGGATCTTAGAAGATCCTTGAGATTAATTTAGTGAATGATTGTTATGGTATGAACAGATTCAGGTTCAAGAACCTTGTGTTAAATATTGTAATCCTACAAGCATGAAAAGTGTGGCCAAATGAATGTAGAAACATGTCAGGAAGTGGTGGCCAATTGAATGAAAAATTAGGTTAAGAGTGTGGGAGTGTAAAAGGCCATCAAAGGAGAGAGATTATCATTGTAAATTCTATGTACAGTATGTAATAGAACCACTCTATTTCGAGTGTTATATAGATTATTAGTTGTTCTGAGCGCTAAAGTTCTCGCGTGTAATAGAGATTTACAAAACTTTGATGAGTGAAGGATTTGGGCCCAGAAATTTATTTAGAGAGAAACTCGATCTAAGCTAAGCATAAATTTTTCTAAGAATTCGCATAATTGTGGGTAGTTCAGGAGGTCTTCATGTATTGATTTTAACAATTATATAACACAAAAAAATAGGATGCATTGAATTTAGTGATAATAATATAGTGAAAAATGATTCACTAGATTAATTGAAGAAATGATACCAAAGAAGTATAGTACGTTAGTTTCAACATTGAGATAGTAAAAATTATCAAGTAACATGATTTTAATAGTAACTTTGTTTTTCTCTAGTGTGATTAGTATTTGTACATTAAAATCATTAGAATAATATATGTACCTAATACATTGATATATATTGTTAAAATCAGTCTATAGTATGAATATAATTATGAGGAACATATGAGATTGGGGAAAGAAATAATTAATATTGAAAGGTAAGAGAAATATATTATAACCATCACTACAATATTATAAAAATATATATTTGGAGTTAAAGATTTGAATGTTTATTAGATATGAAATGATGAAAAACTAGCGTATGTGAGTAAAAGAAAAGATGATAAAAACATTGTTAGTACTTAATTTGTTTATTATTTGTTATAAAAATACTATTACTCTTTTATTATTTATTTTTAATTTTTAATTTTATTTATTAGATAGATTTTTTCTTCTTTAATTTCTTGATTTTTTAGAAGCATTAAACATTATTATTTTTCTAAAATTTTTCATTTTAATTATTAGATAACTTTTAAAAAGTATTTTATTTATAATGAATTTCTTGATTTTTTAATTATTTATTTTTCATTTTCATTTATTTATATATTGAGCTTTTAATTTTTAAAAGTAATTTATTTATAATAATTTGTAAAACATTATTTATTTTTCATTTTTCATTTTATTTATTATTTATTTTTTAATTTTTTAATTTTATTTATTAGATAAATTTCTTATTATATAACTTTTTGATCCTTAAACATTATTACTTTTTCATTTTTCATTTTAATTATTAGATAACTTTTAAAAAGTAATTTATTTATAATAATTTTAAATTAAAAATGATAGTTAATAAATTTTAAAATATCAAATTCATCTAAAATATATAGATATACATAGTTATCATAATCTAATTTTTTTGATAAATCATCCTTTACTGGAATATTGATGATGATGTAAAGTTTACTGTACCTTTACTGGAATATGATGATATAAAGTTTTAAATAGGTCAGCCCTTGAGTGGAAGTAGCTTAAATGGAAATGAATATTTTTTAACACTTCAATATGCAAGTCGGTTGCAGATCATTTTATGATCTTGTTTCTTCATAAGCGTGAGGTATTTATTTGGACTGTGCCTGTAAGGTTTGTTTATTTGGAATTGGTCATTGCAATGGTTTCGGGAAAGCGATTATTTCCGAAGTCTTGCTCTTGCAGACTGGTGAAGTGACCGATGTGAGGAGGAATCATACCATTAAGCTGATTGCCTCTCAAGACGAGTGTCACTAAGCCGGAACAATTGACAAACTCCAATGGAACATTCCTACAAATATCAGAGGATATTAAAATGGGAGTATAGAGTATTACACCTTTTCTTAGAAATTGACTACTTCTTATATATTAGTATATATTACTAAAATATAGATAAATGAAATTATATATTCCAACATTTTTCTTTTTAAAGTTATTTATCAAATATTTATGTGGTCATATTTTTATTACTATCATCAGCATTTCAATCTTTCGAACTTGTTTATACTTTTCTTGTACTTAGCTCTGATACCATATTAAAATAGGAGTAGAATATTATACACAAATAATAAGTCAATCACTATATTGAATTAATCTCATAAATATATATAAAACAACAAACAATTAGAGCAGACCAAGCCATGATCTATTACAGTGAGACAATATCTCAACCACACACATAAACATGGACAAGATTTAGTTGAACCAATCTTTTGAAATTTAACAAACAAACAATCTTAATCTTAAACTGTAAGATCAAACCACTCTCTTAAAGATAAACTCTAACTCTTAATACATTAACAAGCATATTAAATAAAATAGAAATTATGTAATCCAAAGGAATATGAGAAAACATATTTTAATAAGAGAAAGATAACGCAAATTAGGCATCCAGATATTCTGTAGATTTAATCTAGTCAACAGGCCGTTAGTACGTTGTTAGGGGGAGGGAATAGTGCCTGAAAGGCCATAAATTTTGTAAATGACAGAAAGGTAAATGAGATTCATCATGATGGTTTCTTTTGCTGCTCTATCTACTATGCATGTATTGGTAGTTTTTTTCATTTTGTTGGCATAATGGTATTTATTCATGTCGCGTGATGAATGGCTTTATACGGAATTTGTCAATTATTTCCATAAGTTTTATTCTGTGCTGTAGTATACAAGAATTCCTCGTGGATATTTGTATATACAGGGTATCTAGTGGTTGTATGATAAATCATTAGCATGAAAATTTATTAAAATTTTTGAATATATTTATTTAATTTGTGTTTTTAATATTTATAAGTTTAGATATTTAAAATTGTTTTTATTTTATTTTTTAAGTTTTCTATATTATTAAAAATAAGAAAATTTAAATATGTGAAATTGAAATCATATTTTTTTTTTTAGTAAATAAGAAGTATATATATATATATAAGAGTCTTCCAGAGCTAAAGTAGAGTAGCAAAATAGAGAGATATCCAACAAAGGGGAAACCAGTCCAACCAACCTATGAGTCAAATAAGTCATATGATAAGCTAATAAAAAGGTATTAGACAAACTGTTTATCCTCTAAGACTAGAAGACTCACAAGACTTGAAAAACACTAAAGACCTAGACACCTCGCAGATATCTTGGCCACGTGGCATGGAGGTCCCTCGGCCAAGGTTCCTCCTCAACTTGCTCACGTCGTCTGCCCATTGCCTTCCATCTTTCACGTCGCACGTAGTTCCATCAACGTTTCTCTCTCGCTCATCCTTCTCCCGTTCCATTTCTTCTGGGCGCTGCTCCTTGTCCAGACCTTCACCTGTAGAGGCAGTGGGTTCCTCCATTGGAGTCATTTCAGCCGGATATGAGGATAAAGCTTCATGCATGGAGGAGGGTTGAAAACTGATTCTCCACCTTTTCATCACATGTAGCACAGCCGAAAATGAGGAGTCCTCCACCCTAAGCGGAGTTGAACCTTCGTCGTGCGGGATAGCGAGTTGTCTCAGGCTGCTGATGAAAGAGTCGATGAAATGGTGTCCAGCCTCCTCAGGTGCACGATGAGGAGAAGGTTGACAACCTAAGTTTCCCAGAGGTTCAAGGATAGGCATGGGGGCAGAGGGATTCACCAGAGGCTCTTGAAAGTGCCGCAAGAGTGAGTTTGTCGACCGGGGGATTATTGTCAGGAAAAATTAGGCCGGAAGTTGACCGGAACATGAGAGCGAGAAAACTTCGGTGAAGGAGAACAGATGGAGAGCGAGAGTCGGGGCGTGGCCCGGTAGCGAGCTTCAAGAGCCCCTCCTTGGTCTTCCGTCGGAGCCCGTCATACTTTTCTGATCTGCGTACGTTTAGAATTGAAACACGGTAGAGTATATGGCATGAAGGCATGGAGCCCGAGGAAGGGAGTCGATAGAAATTCGAGCCGGTGTTAGAAGGGATGAGCCCTGCGAGAAGCAAGTGGAGGTAAATGACAAGCATTGTGAACCAAACCATTCAAAAGCGCAAAGAAGGGGATAAGACTTCGCAATGCCGCCATTATGTGATTATGTCCATTTAATCCTGAGAGGAGGGTGGCGGTAGCACAATCCCATCACGTGGCTCCATGTCGTGGTGGCTGGTGCCTACTCCCATCGTATGTCACGGTGACCGCACTAACACCCCATCCGGGAAAATTGAAATCATTTAATTTAATTCAATTTAATATAAAAAATTAAATGATAAACAAATAAGGATAATATTGGATTACATATTTTTTATACCTGAGCTTTAAAAATTAGTTAAATCAATGTAGTCATCTGTTCGATGTATGTTATCCATTATAAATTACACACTTCAATATAAAGAAATGAACAAAATAACTTTTGCTATAATTTCTTTAAATAGCAATAAATGTTCAATTTTTTAATATAAAAAATGAAATGATAAACAAATAAGGATAATATTGGATTACATATTTTTTATACCTGAGCTTTAAAAATTAGTTAAATCAATGTAGTCATCTGTTCGATGTATGTTATCCATTATAAATTACACCTTCAATATAAAGAAATGAACAAAGAAATAACTTTTTATCAAATTTGCTACAAATAGCAATATGTTTAATTTTTTTCTAATTTTAATAATAATGTATTTATTAAATATTTTCACTTAATAGTTATATGTGTAATATATACAATTTGTATAATAATTAAATAATTACAAGTAGGAAGTATGCTTAATTAACTTTTATAACGATGTTAATAATATTTTTTTAATATACAATAGTTTATATTCTTGATTGATGCTTCATGTTTATTTGGATTAGTGATGTCTTGTGTCTCAATAGCACACATTTTCCCACATCAACATCAAAAGCTTGTAAGCACGCATCTAAATACTAGCTTGCAAGAACGCATCTTAGAGTGAACATCCTACATGCGTTTCTATAGCCTCTATAGCCAAGTATGGCAACTATTCTGGAGTTGTATTGAAATTCGAACATATGTACACCAACAATAACATGTAATATATTAAGAAGATGAACAATTTTCCACACTTATGAAACAAAATTAAACACAATCGTGTAACTATAATATATGTGTTTATATATATAATAGGAAGAATAAAAATAAATCATCTCTTATTTCTCTCATTTTAATTTTAATAATAATGTATTTATTAAATATTTTCACTTAATAGTTATATGTGTAATATATACAATTTGTATAATAATTAAATAATTACAAAGTAGGAAATAATACTTAATTAACTTTTATAACGTGTTAATAATATTTTTTTTAATATACAATAGTTTATATTCTTGATTGATGCTTCATGTTTATTTGGATTAGTGATGTCTTGTGTCTCAATAGCACACATTTTCCCACATCAACATCAAAAGCTTGTAAGCACGCATCTAAATACTAGCTTGCAAGAACGCATCTTAGAGTGAACATCCTACATGCGTTTCTATAGCCTCTATAGCCAAGTATGGCAACTATTCTGGAGTTGTATTGAAATTCGAACATATGTACACCAACAATAACATGTAATATATTAAGAAGATGAACAATTTTCCACACTTATGAAACAAAATTAAACACAATCGTGTAACTATAATATATGTGTTTATATATATAATAGGAAGAATAAAAATAAATCATCTCTTATTTCTCTCATTTTATATCATGAAATGTAGTAGTCCTAAGTGATGGAACATGTTAATCAATCATATGGGTTTGATAAGTTAAGCATCTTCAATTGCCATAGATATTTTCCCCCACTTGTAACCTCTTATAACCTCTTATGTTTATGTATGCAATACATAAATATAATAACAATATATAAAAAATATAGATGTGTCATATTATAATGTAAACTTTATTTAAGAGAATTAGAGAAATAAGCATTTGTGGAGATGTGAAAGAAAAACCAAACCATGATTTTTATTGGAGAAATTTACAATGATAAGAATCATAAAACTCCATTAATTCTTTAATTCCTTTATTTTTTCAAGTGTAATATACATCAAAATTCAATATATATCACTTATAATAAGCTTCACAGAGTGAAATATTTTTTTGTTGGCTTAAGGTTTAAGATCTAGGGTTCAAAAGGTTTTACTAACAAATATCCCATATGCATTGTGTTAGGATATTCAGACACTTTAGTGTGTTTCTTTAGTATGCATTAGTATGCATTTGTTGTTAGGAAATCTGATAGTCACAATATGGTCATCACATAGACTGATTTGCCTATTCATATTCTCCTCAATCTTAACGACCATTGATCCATGGCTTAACACCTGATTGGTCCATGATCTCTATTTAAAGAGGATCTTTATTTAAAGAGAATGGAGGGTCATTTGTCCATGATTTATTGTGAGAAACTCTCTTGTAAAATCTATTTGTAATCTTTTTCTTTTTCATTAATAAACTACTCCAAGTGGTTGTGTTGGTTGGGGCCGTGGATGTTTCCATGTAGGGGTTTTAACATGTCAAAACATCGGTGTGTTGATGTTTGATATAGTTGTGTGAATGGTTATTCAAGGTTTTCTTCCTCTGTTGGAATACCTGTGTTGTGGAACATGGTATCAGAGCCTGTTTGACGACCTGCTCCTCTTGTAGATCGAGATCATGAAGTTGAGTTGCCTCATCTTTGTTTTCTTCTATTTCTGTGCATTTATGGGCTAGGAAGACTATTCCATTGTGTCTGGAGTGCTTGTTTTAGTGATGAACGTTTTTCTTTTCACTCGAAAAAGGTTTTTTTTTCCACAAGATACGACCATTTCAGTTAGATCCGGAGGTATAAAGCCTGAATACACCCTTTTTTAATTTTTGCATAGTTTTATTTCGCTTTATATTTTTTTTTTCGGGTTTTCATTCTTTTAGATATGCGTATTATCTTTTACCTGTGTCATGTGCAATCTCATGAAATCAGAAATAGATAGGAAAATGTTCATTTTCCGGGTAAGCTAATCTAGATCTAACCATTGTTGTCATCAAGAAGTGAAATTGTTTTCTTGTGTGAAAATAAATATTTTTGAGCACGCTCACAGCAACAACAACAACAACAACAACACCCACAATCCTCATGCACAACAACAACAACAAGATAATCTAGATCTAACCCTTGTTGTCATCGACCATCAATTTTTTTTTCTTGTGTCAAAATAAATATTTTTGAGCACGCTCTCAATAACAACAACAACAACAACAATCCTCATGCTAAAAAATACAATATGTTTTTTTATCCCACTTGGTTAAAAGTTGCATGTTTAAATAAAAGGTCTTGAGTTCAAGTCTCTCTTTTTGTTAATTTTTTTGAAAATATTTATGCTCCATTGTAAAGTGTATTTAACTTCAAGTATAATAGTGCATCACTATAAGTAGTTTTAATATTTTATTTTAGAGCTATTTATTTTGCATATTTATTTTATAAAGTAACTTCATTGTAAAAGTGA
>SNQJ01S0155006.1:5017-27528 GCA_010110895.2 Picea sitchensis
GCTCATTGAATAAAGAAGATTAACCTTCTAATCATCAAATTTGAACAAATTAATTGTTGTATATAAAATGAGAGACATAAAACATGGACAT
This sequence comes from Picea sitchensis, assembly GCA_010110895.2. Classification (NCBI taxonomy): domain Eukaryota; kingdom Viridiplantae; phylum Streptophyta; class Pinopsida; order Pinales; family Pinaceae; genus Picea; species Picea sitchensis. The sequence goes on from SNQJ01S0155006.1 coordinate 5,109, forward strand.
CATATAAATCCCATCATATCAACCTGTAATAAACCATGATATCTAAATTAGTCACAATTTGATTACAAATCAAAATGAGCAAACATTGAACAAAAATATGATATGTCGAAGCTAAAGTTGTACCAACATCAACTTCCATTCAAGTATGTCAATCATAAATCCATAGTTTCTGCTCCCAGGCAGCGATGGTTCTTAGTTTACAAAACAATACATTTTTATAGGCTATAGGATCAAAACGTTTCCTATGGATATCATCAAATTTGTTCCAAAATTTGTGGGGGATGCAACCTCCCAGATTCTCATTGTTATCAAAACTAACAGCCTATTCTAAAAACACATAAAGAAATAGCATGCTGAGAGATGCCACCAGCGATTCAAATCTTCTTTTAGAAATCGTATGTACCTATAAACCCACAAGAATAAATGATTTCATATTGTATTTTAGTTGTAAAAACAGAGAATTCGAATTTTAGTAACTAGCTACAGAAACTCACGATTCTGTAGCTAGTTATAATTATAACTAGAATCGTGTTTTATTGAGTCAATCAAAACAGACCAGATATAATCTGTGAAAACAAATCATGTATTCTAATTAAAAAAAAATACCAAATCATCCTAAATTTATTTCAAACACCATACCTCAAATTAAGGGATTCATCTTAATCAAGAAATTTTCGAATTCACAATGGCAGTCGCTGCTTCCACATTCTTAAAAACAACAGACCCTGTGGTTTTTTGTCTTTTATCATTGGTTTGAGCTACGTTTTGTAGTCTATCATTCTCCTTCGTTAGAAAATTCACCTGGTCTTCCAAGGATTTTATCCGAGATTGAAGTAAAGGCACGTCTCTGTAATACCTATCGAGCCATGACTAACATTTGTGGCATTGCGATTGAATAGACTGTGTATTAGCAGTGACAGTATTAACAGGTGGAGAATTTTCCATTCGGCCTGTAGGTTCACTATTGAGTTTGATTCTAGGGAAGTTGAGGTTGTCTTTAAGACACGGGGGAAGGTTTGTCACATAATCATAGGGTTTACCAGAGAAAATTCCATATGAATATGGATATTCTTCATTTAGAAACCGTTCAATTTCCAAATCGGAATCCTCGCTCAACACAATTGCTATTGTAATTGATATCACTATTACCTTTACACTTTTTCTTTGCATATTTTTTAATAGATTTACAACCACCTTTGGGATACGAATCAGGTACAGTGTCAGGTTGGGTAGTGTCCGGATAGGTCAAGGGTTCCACAGAGGGAAAGAGCGAAGGAGGAGGGATGGCATGCTCGACGAGGGTTTCTGTAATGACAGACTTGTCAACCTGTCCTATTTCAGTGCTAGCAAAACCATTCCTTAATAGGAAGGCGTCCCAACAATCACCGCTTAACTTCAACTGATGAACCATAATAATTTTAATCAAACAGTGGTGGAACAGGCTAGAATCAGATTTCTTCCTTTTAAAACGCTTTGCCATTTTGTATAAACTTCAAAGAAGAAAATAGGGCATGTTTAGGGGAAAGTCGATAAAACTCATGAGCAACCCCAAGTGATATAAGAAAACCAAACCATATCTACCCTCACAGGTAACGAACTGCTTGACAATAGCTAACAGATCGTGCCATCTAGGTTTTACAGCTATAATGAGCATACCTTTGTCGCAACTGGTAATCTTCCTTGAGGTAAACAACAGTGACCAGGGAACCTCATCAACCTTTGAGTTTTTGAACCACTTTTGTCCCACGGCTGGTAGACCGGTGGCTGAGCTAATGAAATCTTCATTTAACTCAAGCTAGACATCTCCAATTTTATCTCTTCAACCATCGAACGTTAGCGCGAATTGTTGAGAAACTGCTAAATTAAAACCCTCGAACTTCTCAACAAAGACCCACTAACCATTCCTCTCTAAGTCTTCTCAGGCATTATCAAACAATAACAAAGTATGGACACCATTGGGTTCAATTCTCACTACAGGGGCCATGGCTAACAACACAAAATCGACAGGGTATTCGGCGATAGGGTTCGACAGAATAGGCACAGAGCCATTGCCCTAAGCTTCCCCAACACAATGCAAAGGCAGCTCAAAATGCTAGGAAGGAGCATTATTGCTATGCGTGCGAGGACAGTGGTGTATATCGAGGCCATGCAAAAACATCATATCAGGCTATACTTGGAAAGACACCTCGGTGTAATGATACATAAAAAATCATAACAGTTAAAAACCATCATATGCATGTCCAAAATTCGATCAAAATGTCAAATAAACAATTGCATATCCACGATTTGATCAAAAAATCAATATGTCAAATAAACCATTGCATCAAAGATTTTAGAAATCAAAACCATGTTAACAATTGTCAAATGCTAAATGGGTTGTGGTTTGATACATATGTAACCAAGGTGTGTTCGAGACCAAGGGGTGATAACCATGTAAACAACCATGTTCATGATAAAATAAGACAAACAGACGATAAACCATATGAACATTAATCCTTAGATGAAATCAATCATGAATTCCAGCTGTGAGTTTTCACGCTTGCAGTCATGAAAACAAAATCGAAAAGTAGGTACGCAGAAAGAAATGGATAATAGTGTCGTTTAATGAGAAAGGTTGCGATGAGTAATGAGAATTTAAAAAACATGTGTAGGTAGCTTGTAAAAAATAGAGATTAATATGGCTGCCAACAATGGTGACACAGGTTATCTCTGCCAAACAAAAAAGTCCATATTAGGATAATAAAAAAAACTCCATCTCGAAAACAACCAAGAAACTGTTTGAACATCATTATCAATCATAAAAAATTCCAGTTTTAGATTGCTTGTTATTTTAAAGGATGAAAACTGATGACAATCTTAACCAAAGAGAGTCATGATATTAAGGTTAAAATCTCCAATACTGTTGACAGAGCTGTTGTTGCCAGCAGGCATCCATAGCCTCGACAGGAATTCCATTTAACCCACTCCAATATCTATATCCTACCAAGAAGTTCCAGGTCAAAACGAAGGACATTTAAGGTCAAAAGATTCCATATCTGAAAATTTTCATATACCTGACATTGCTTCGCTACCAGCGGGCCTGTTCAGTACCCCAGCAAAGTTATCTTGGCATCATGCATTCATTTACCCGCTGCCAATAGACTTGTTTAGTATCCCGGGGGTTTTACAAGAACTTCCCACAGCTCTCTAAATATTTATTTATTTTTAAAAATATTTAATCGAGTGGGGTGACGCTGAAAATCCTGGTATTTTGGACATATTCTAATAAATTACAGTTCTTGAGAGAATTTTTAACTATCCTTCATTAAGATCTAGAGATAGTTTGTTAATAAACCGACCTTCAAAGGCGAGGAGACATCTCTGAGTTGTTCTCTTAAGGAACAGGGACAACGTAAGAAGAAATTTTTATGGATGATCATGAAAAGCTTCAGTTACATATTGAAATCAAGAAACGCTTTTCAAACAACAAGCTTTCTTTAACATGGCTATAAACTTAAGAAAAATATCATAATTGATGTTTTAACAATCTTCAGTAGTCATTTAAGAGGAGAAATTTTTCTGTTCTCTTTGTCTGAAACAGTTCATGATGCAGGTATGTGTGTTTCAAAATAAAAACTAGTAAGCATAAGGGAAGAATCAAAGCAAAACAACAAAGAAAAATGAAAAGCAAGCAAAACAAAAATATTTACACAATGTACACGGAATTGTCATCGGGTGAAATACATTTTTAGAGCTTGGACATTCACTGGATAGGTATCTGGCTATCCCTCTAGACTTTGTAATCGAAAGGATCTGGGACCCAATTTCTCAGTAATAAAAAATGGTCCTAGCCATAAATTCTTAAACTTTGTATGCTCTCCCTTTCCCTCATACAGTTTGTCCCATTTTAGGACAAGGTCACCTACCTCAAAATTTTTGTCAGAGGAAGAATTGGAATCAAACCAAATTTTAACAACAAGTTGATGTTGATCCAATTTCCGTTTCTCTTGAGCCCTCACTTCTTATAATTTTAACAATGCATTAATTCGATTCTCCAAAGGGGGACAGTCCTCTTCTTGTATTTTCTGCGATAACTGCAGAGAAGGAAGAAGAATATGTGGTGGCAGAATTGCCTCTCTGCCATAAATGAGAAAGAAGGGTGAGTTACCCACAACAGTTTTTGGAGTCACTCTATCAGGCCAGATTGCGTTTAACAGTGCATTATGCCAATTTTTATGGTTTTCAGATACCGTTCTCTTGATAATTTTAATCAGATTTTTATTAGTTGATTCTACCAATTTGTTGCCTTGAGGGTAATAGCTGGCAGAATATTTTAGTTTAATTCCTTTTTCTGGAGTGAAATCACTCATCTCAAGAGACGAAAAATAGGAAGCATTATCAAATACCAGGCAGTCATATATATCAAAACGAGTAATAATATTTGAATTCAAGAAGGTTATTACATGACTAGTATTTACATCTTTTAATGGGGCAGCTTCGGACCACCTGGTGAAGTAATATGTGGTTGTTATGATAAACTTATGCTACTGTGAGGATGGCAGATTGATCGAACCTATAATATCAAGACCCCACTGCTGAAAAGGGGAGTCTACTGAAACAGGTTGCAGAGGGAAGGCTGGTTTCTGTATCCGTCTGGACGCTTTTTGAAAAATAACACATTTGCGACACAAAGAATGAGCATCTTTAAAAAGTGTGGGCCAGTAGTAACCTACTCTTAATACTTTATGGGCAGTGGTATCTCCACAAAAATTCCCACCAGCTTCTCCTGCATGCAATTCCAATAATACCTTTTCTGCTTCATCTTTCTCAAGACAGTGCATTAGTACTCCATCAAAATTTTGATGAAACAGAATACCATTAATCAACTAAAAGGAAGCAAATTTTAATCTTAGCACTCTTATTTTAGTGGGATCTAGGTGACAGGGAGCTGACCCATGTTCAAGACAAAATTTTATATCATCATACCAGGGACTAACAGGGTTTTGGGCACAACAAATTAAATTTTGGTAGTGTTGTACTGGATTTGACATATCATTTTCCTCTTGCTGTCCTGCAGCTGAGTCAGCGACTAGCTTGCATAACCCTTGACCTCTCACTATTTGTGCTGGGGTGATTTCTATGTCATACTCTTGCAAGGATGTGACCCAGTTTTCCCTCTTTTCGCCTAGTTCTTTCTGTACTACCAGATTTCTGACGTCCGGGTAAGGGACAATGATTTTTGTCCTAGATTTCAAAAGATAAGATTGGAAGTGCTTTACTAGTTTAAAAACAGCATAGGCTTGCTGATCTACTACTGGGTAATTAAGTTCTGCACCTTTGAAGGATGAGCTCATAAAGGCAATTGGGACTTCATTGTTTTCAGTGCTCTTTTGAGTTAAAACAACATCATAAGAGTGGTCAGAAGCGAATGTGTAGAGAGTAAAGTCTTGCAAAAAGTTGGGGCTCATCAGAGAAGGAGCATCTATTATGGACTTTTTTATTGAATTAAAAGATTGGTTTTCTAAGGGTCCCCAATGGTATTGTACGTCATTTTTTATTAGTTTTTGTAATGGTCTCACCATTTCTGAAAAACTGGGGACGAATCTCTTGAAAAAGTTTATCTGAACTAAGAAATATTGCATAGACTTTTTTGACGAGGGAGGGGGAAGTTTCAAAATGGCTTGAGTTCTTTCAAGGTTGATAATCATCCATTCACTTGATACAATAAATCCTAAGAGCTTACCTTGTTCTACTATGAAGATAGATTTTTTAGGATTCAAAGAAATGTCATACTTACGACATCGCTGTAGAACGAATCTTAAATGAGCTAGATGATCGGCTTTGTTTTTCGAGAAGACAGCAATGTCATCCAGTTAAACTACGATAGATTGATTGATTAAGCCTCAGAAAGCGATGTCCATCGCTCTCTGGAAAGTGGCACCAGCATTTATGAGTCCAAAGGGCATTTTCCTATAAGTGTAGGTGCCCCATGGAGTGCGGAAGGTAGTTTTAAGTTGGTCTGGAGGGGACATCAGGACTTGGTTACACCCTGAAAAACCATCCAATAAAGATAATCTTTTAGAACCAGATACCCGTTGAAGGATCTATTCCATGGGTGGGACAGGGTAGTTGTCTTTATCAAACGCTCGATTAAGATTTTGGAAATTGACACATAGTCAGATTTCACCACTCTTCTTCTGAACAGGGACAAGATTAGAGACCCATTGTGTGTTCCTAACTGGGAAGAATATCTTAGCATTCAAGAGTTTATTTAATTCCTTCTTGATAGTTGGCTCAAGTTTTGGATGCATTTTCCTTAACGTTTGTTGAAAAGGTAAGGTTTGGGGTTTCATAGGAATAATGTGTTGTATGTTGGGATCAAAGTTTTTTAGGTCGTCGTACGCCCAAGCAAAAACATCATTGAATTCCTTAAACAATTTAATAAACGCTTCTTTTTCTTGTTCAGAACATCCCACCCCTAAATTAATGCACTGTGGGTTGTCATTAGTTCCCAAGTTTACTTTTTCATGCGTCAAAGAGGAACTATTCGTCTTACAGTTCACTGATTTTTTGAACTTATCCTGAAGATCATAAAAAATTTCTAATCTAACTATAGATTTATGGATAGAATTTACCATGTCCGATGAAGATTTAGGAGATCTCGGATCTGGTATTATTGTGAAGTCACGAAGATTTTCGTCATGAGTACCTTCATCGATCACTGCGCCCTGGAAAGTTTCTTCCATATGCAGGAAACTTATAATCTGTTGATCGTCGTTAAAGACTCTCCAATTCGTGATGTTTTCGGGGACGGATGGCCTGAACAACAGTTCGACAGAGAATGCATTTGGGGACAAGCCTTCTGCAGGAAAGAGTTTCGAAGCTACATTAGCTAACAAGTCGGCTTCCGAATTATTTAATATAGGAACAGAATTTATGTTAAATGCAGAAAACGTATTCATCAAATTCCATACCTCAGATTGGTAGCTTTTAAGGTGCGGAGATAAACAGTGGATTGAAATTTTTACCTGTCTAACCACAATTTCTGAATTTCCAAAGACAGTCAAATTTTGAACGTTCATATCTAATTCTTTCCTGAGGCCTTGCAACAAAGCCTCATATTATGTTGTGTTGTTTGTACATTCAAGCTCTAACCTGCATGAAATCAGGGTTTTGTTACTTGCTGGAACAATAATCACGCAGACCGCACCAGCTCCTTCCTTGGATTTTGACCCATCAAAGTAAAGAGTCCATATTTGATTTTTGTCGGGTCCATGTGACCATTGGGTAGAAGTTGTTGGCTGCATATATGTCAAAGTTTCAAAATGTTGTTCCAGGTTAGTGATAGCAGAAGTTTTGGCCATGAAATTGCAGAAAAAGGTATCCATCCCTTGTATTTCGGGTGAATCGGCAGAAGGTGTAAATGGCTCATTGGGATCATTTAAATTTGTCACTGTGAACTTTAGGTAACATTCACATTTTAACTTGATTCTTTTGGGCTTTCCATTCTCTAGTAGCCACAAGTGGGACCAATCCGTCGCAAAATAGCCGTGTAGTGGTTCGGACCATTCTCTGCTTAAAAACAAACCATAAACTTCTGGAATATCTACAACAATAATGTCAATCACTTGATGAACTTTAGGGTTAGACGACAATCTTATAAGCACATTTCTCAATTCACCTATAACTTTAACACTAGTTCAATCAAGCTGGATGATTTTCAAGGTGGATGGTTGAACTTCATAATTAATCTTCTGACACACAAACCATGGCATTACGTTGGATGACGCTCCTGAATCTACCATACAGTTGTGCACGTTCCTATTGAAGATTTCAAAAAATAACAAAAATGGAGGGACATTTCTGCGAGTACTAATGGCGGAAGCTTGTTTCTTTTTACTCGCAACCTCCAAAACTAATTTATCTACATTTGTTACATTATTTACAAGAAGGTCTCTTTTCTCATGAGAATCAGAAGTAGTCTTGGCGGAGGCCTTCTGAGGAACTTTGGGGTTGTTCTGAAAACCTTTGTTACTGCTTGGATTGCCATTTTTGTTGTTCTCTACAATATTTTGTAGCATTTTTTGTAGAAGAAACGGGAATTTTAATAATTCATAAAAAAAAATATTAGCCCTTAACTTTTTTAGATCTTCAACCAAATCATAATCTAAGCTTGGGTTTACATAATTTTATTAAGTCTCAGTTGGTTTAGACTATTTTGGGGGCAAATTCGTAGTGATTTCAGAAGAAGGCTTGTTTGTTGTCTGACTCCTAGTATTGTAAGGATGTACTGTCTCGAAATTAGCTTGAAAAATACTATCAGGGAAATGTCCAAAAATGTTCGGAGAGGATTCATATTCTTCTACTATCTCTTGTTCAACTACTTCCTCAAGGATCTTAGGAGGCATCAAGTTATCTTGTGCTTCTAGAATTATTTGAATAGAAAATTGCAGGCTTTCTAGATTTAGGCCTTCAATATTTGAATTAGGTTGGTTGGTGGGAAAAGGCTTCCTAAACGGGGGTTTGTAAGGCCCTTTGCTCGAAGAAGCTTCTTCAGCCATCCTTTTCAAATCTATAACTTGATTGGACAGTTTTTGAATGACTTTCTATAAGTTTTCTAGATCTGAGCTTTCAGGTTGTGTTTTGTTTTGGGAAGGTCTAGGGACGATTTCGATTTTCTTTTTGGAAGATGAACTAGTCTCTATTTCGTTGCTAGTAGTGTCTTTTAAGCTGAGGACATCTTTCTCGATCTGACTGGCCTCTTCCAAGGCTTCTAACAACATGTCTTTCTTAGATCTCTTTTCCCAAATGGCTATGCTTTGATGCAAGGCTTTTGTATAATATGCTATGATAAGATTCTCGGCAGCCATCGAATCCATAGGGATTCGGTTCTTTAGTGTTAAGAATCTTTGATTAAAGTATTTGATTTTCTCTTTGGGGTTCATTCTTAAACTAGAAAGCTCCATGACTAGAAATTTTGGGGACTTGTCATCTCCAAACTTCTCAAGAAAGCAGGATTCAAAATTCTCCCATGACATGATGGTATGGGGCTATTGGGAAAAGTACCAAGTAGAGGCATTTACCTCAAAGGTGTAGGGAAACAATCTACAGACTACGTCTTCGTGCTCGACACTACAGAGTCTAATGGATAACATAAAAATTTTGATGTGATCTTTGGTGATCTGTTTAGAGTCAGGGTAAAATTTAGGGAGCCATGATGCAAGAGCATCCCTCACGCCAAGCGAGCCAGCGCGGAAGTTGAAGATAGCTGGAAGGCGTCCAACACAAATTTTTGAAAAACACCTTGAAACTATTGCGTGAACATTAATGAGGAAATTAAATGAAGCACACTTATATATTGTATTGGACCTTGAGCGATTCGCTCTCATCCTTAGTAGATAGACGACATTTAATATAGTTAATGCAAGTAAATAGAAATTTAATTATAGATTTGATAGTTTTAGAAAGAAAGAGGGAAACGGGATATAGACACCCTCATTGTGCATTTGTATGATTATCAGAAGCAGGAGAAGAGCAAGAGCATGCAGACATCTGTGTAAAGAACACCCATGTACAGATACTTGAATTAATAGAAGAGATTGATTCAATTTCATGGTTTTGTGTCTATTCTCTGTGTATGGATGTTAAATGATATGCTCATTTAATGTTTTCTTTCCTGTTATGCATTTGTTGTTATGTTGTGTATATGATTTCATGTTTGAATTGAATTCTGAGAGGATAATGGAACGAGTTTCAATTGTTTCTCAATTTGATCTAAAGTTCCTACAAGGAGTGCAGTCGAAGCTGTCTGCAAGGAGTGCGTTGACAGAAGGCTTAGATAGTTTAGCTATTGTCCTCATTCACCCCCAGTTGCAGTTGGGCATAGGAGCCGTGCAAGGAGTGCGCAGGCTGAGTGAAGTTCAGGGTTGTGAACCTGAGCACCAGCTAAAAGACTACTGCTACAGGAGTGTGCATAGTCGAAGGGATTTCAGCACTTAAAACATGTTGAAGGGTTGCCGCAAGGAGTGCGCGCAAGGAGTCTTTTCTAAGGCTCAGAGTCATAGCAAAGCTCAGGAAGAGTAGGCCTTTGAATTTGTTGAAAGACACTTAGACGAGTTGTGCCTTAAGGTTGGCAAGAAGCATCGTGAGTTACACGCAGGTGAACGAGTTTCATGGAGAGGAACACTTTGTCATTTTGTGGATTGCACAGGGAAGACATGGACGGTCGACATTCCCCGAGGATAATTCAAGAAAATTCGTGGGCCGTTGAATCTTGCAGAGGTGCAAGGGAGATATGACGTCGTATTCTCTAAGAGGTTTAAAGATTAGGAGGGGATCATAACCGTGGATTCAAGAGAGGGACGTGTGTACAAAGATCTGAAGAAATCGGGGTTCGGAGTATCGGAGGATTCGAGGACAGGATATTCTGGCAGTTTGAAATCGCGATATGCGATATCCCAATCGTTAAAGGATAGCGTGGGCCACAACGGAACTAGTGAAGGATAGGTGGTGCGAATTATTAGAGTTTGGGGAAAGGAAAGTCCCAAAAACTTTGGCATTAAGATTTTCAATCCCGCAAAGTCCGAAGTCCCGATGAGGTGACAGGACGTTGAAAGGTCAACTCACACGTGTGTCGGATAATCAGCATATCGGGAGTCAGGAGTCGGTAAAACGAAGTGTTTGATATCACGAGTAGCAAAATCATGATAGGATAAGTCCCAATAGGGAAGGGAAAGGTCAACGTTGACTGAGGTGTCGCATCTTGGTGATCCGAGAGTACAGCGTTCGATCATTGACATTACGAAATTGCGAAGTCCGATCCTCCGAGTGCAGAGAGGGGGATCACGCGAAGGATTCTGTGGGTGTAGATTTCCCGATAGGGAAATAGAAGGACCAATTAGTGTTCTTCAGGCTGAGGAAGGAGAGGATCCTATGAGCGGACGTGCCTGGGGGGGGCGCACGCCTACGTCAAGTGGTATCAGAGCAAGAAAATTTCTTTGCTTTCTGTAGCAGAGAAGAAGGAAATTCACCATGTCGCCAAGGAGACGGGATAGACAGTCACCCGATCCAGAGGAAAGATAAAACCCGAGGAGAAGGGGTAGGCAAGCATAGAGCCCAGAAATGGAAAGAGAGATACGTGATCTACGAGCTAGACTCGAAGATATGGAGATAGTGCAAAGATGCAAAGCCAGTGCGGGGGATCTTAGCGATTCAGAGGGTGAAGTTGAAGCTGAACATGGGGAAGAAGTCGTAGCTGAGGATGCAGCCAATGAACGTCTAATCAAAGCTATTGCACAGATGGGTGCCAAAATGAAGATGGACATTCCAGTTTATGAGGGGAATTTAGATGCGGAAGAGATTCTAGATTGGATTAGAGCTCTGGATATATACTTCGATTATGAAGACGTCGAAGAGGATAAGAAATTCAATCATGCTATCATGAGATTGAAGGGACACGCAGCATTATGGTGGGACGAGCTACAAGAAGATAGACGCTACAAGGGCAAGCAGAAAATTAAAAGTTGGGATCGAATGATTGCAAAGATGAAGGCAAAGTTCATCCCGAGAGATTATCAAATTACTCTGTTCAGGAGCATGCAGAACCTGAGACAGAATTTGATGGCATTAAAAGAATAAACGGAGGAATTATATCGACTGAACATCAGGGCAGGTCATCGGGAGAGCGATGATGAGAAAGTTGCCAGGTATATGAATGGCCTGAGATACGATATCCAAGACAAGATGAGTATGGAAACCATCTGAACGGTGGAGGATGCCTATCAAAAGGATTTGAAAGATGAAGAGAAGATGAGTCGTAAGCATGGTTAGTGAGGCTGAGGCAGAAGTCATCCCAAAGGCAAATTGGTTGCCCAAGATAAATACCAAAATCCCAAGGATGACTGGAAAAAGCCTCAGATGAGAACCGAGAGAGGTGGAAGTTCACAGCGAGGCCAGCATGTTGAGGAGAGAGGACAGCATACAGAGCAGAGTGGAGGATACGCTAATAATAACCTGTTTCCTCGTACCAGAGGTAGAGGAAGAGGAAGAGGTGGAGTAATCACATGCTTCACATGTGGAAAGAATGGGCACAAGTCATTCGAGTGTCTAGAGAAATAGAAATATAGAGGAGAGACTCACATCACCGAAGCACAGAGGCGAGATGTTGAAGCAGAAGACGCAGAAGGTGGAAGATCGTTGATGATGCGAAAATTCCTTTTGACACCTGAGAAAGAGGTGGAGGACTCAGCTCAAAGAAACGGACTTTTCAGAGCTGCTTGCAAAACCAAGGATAGGGTATGCAAGGTTATCATGGATAGTGGTAGTACAGATAATCTCATTTCAACCGAGATGGTAGAGAAGCTGGAGCTGGAGAAGACTGATCACCCGAGTCCATACAAAGTTTCATGGCTACAGAATGGGCATCAGGTAAATGTCACTAAACAGTGTTTAGTTGAATTCAAAATAGGAGGGTATAATGATAAAATACTATGTGATGTTATTCCTATGGATGTCTATCATTTATTGCTAGGCAGACCATGGCAATATGACAGGAACATAATTCATGATGGGAAGATGAATACGTATACTCTAGAGAAGAATGGGAGGACACACATGTTGCTTCTGGTAAAGGATAAGGAGATGAAGCCGGAAGTAAGAAACACAGTACTTTTCATGAGTGGGAAGGAGCTTCTTACAGAGGTTAAGAAGAAAGAAGATCCACAATTCTTTGTGGTTAGGAAACCAAGGATCGTTTTGACTAGCACGAGAGTAGACGATTTGCCAGGATAAATTCAGGAACTACTGGAAGAGTTCACTGACATCGTGGTGGACGAATTACCTCATTTGTTGCCACCGATGAGGAGTGTGATTCATCATATAGACCTCATACCAGGAGCTAGTTTACCGAATAAAGCCACGTATAGATTGACACTGCAAGAAAATGAAGAGGTCAAGAAGCAGGTCTAGGAGATGCTAGATAAAGGATTGGTCAAGGAAAGTTTGAGCCGGTGTGTCATTCCAACGGTACTCAGTCCAAAAAAATATGGAGGTTGGAGAATGTGTACCGACTCAAGAGAAATCAACAAGATAACCATCAGGTACAGGTTTCCATTGCCGCAGATGGATGATTTAATGGATTGCTTGAGCGGAGAAAAATACTTTTCAAAGATTAATCTGAAAAGTGGATATCACCAGATTCACATGAGAGAAGGTGATGAATGGAAAATAGCATTCAAGACAAACAAAGGTTTGTATGAATGGCTTGTTATGCCATTTGGATTGACAAATGCACCGAGTACCTTTATGAGGTTGATGAATGAAGTCCTGAGGGAATTCATCGGGAAGTTTGTCATTGTGTATCTGGATGACATATTAATTTTCAGCGAAACAAAGGCAGAACATCTGAAGCATTTAGCTATAGTAATGAAGAAGCTACAGCAGGAGAAGTTGTTGATTAACATGAGGAAATATTCATTTATGAAGAAATAACTCATTTACTTGGGATTTATTATATCTACGAATGAATTGAAGATGAATCCAGATAAGGTGGAGGTAATTAAAAATTGGCCATCACCGAGAAATATTTTTGAGGTGAGAAGTTTTCATGGGTTGGCTAGTTTCTACCGAAAATTCATCAGAAATTTCAGCAGAATTAGTGCAGTGATGATGGACATAGTGAGAAAAAGACATAAATATTTTCACTGGACTAAAGAGACAGAGAAAAGTTTCAAATTGTTGAAACAAAAGATCGTGGAACAACCGGTTCTAGTGTTGCCGGATTTCCAAAAGACGTTTCAAGTGAAATGTGACACAAGCGGGTTTGCCATAGGAGTGGTCTTGAGTCAGGAGGACAGATCGATTGCATATTTCAGTGAGAAGTTGAATGAAGCGAAGGTGAATTATTCCATGTATGATAATGAATTCTATGCCATCATACAGGCATTGAAGAAATGGAGGCACTATTTGATTCCGAAGGAATTTGTTTTATATAGTGATAACCATGCATTGCAGTTTGTGACTCAACAGGAGAAGTTGAATCAGAGGCATGTTAAGTGGGTTGAACACATGTAGAATTTCACATTTGTGATAAAACATATTTCTGGTATTGCTAACAAAGTGGTTGATGCTTTGAGCAGGAAATGTTTGCTGTTGCAGGAGTTCAAAGTCAAAACGTTAGGTTTTGATGATCTCAGGGACATGTACGCAGATGATCCAGACTTTAAAGAAGCATATGGAGTAGCTGAGAACCCAGTTCTCAGAGACAAAAGCCAGTGGATAGAGTACATGATCCAGGAAGGGTTGTTGTTCAGAGGCAATCAGTTGTGTATTCCAAAATGTTCCATGAGGGAGAATCTACTGAAGGAGAAACACAATGTAGGATTGGCCAGACACTTCGGTCATGATAAGACATTTGCAAAGCTGAGTGAGTCATACTTTTCGATAGGGATGCGGTCAGAGGTCAAGAGGTTTGTAAACAGATGCAGAATTTGCCAGCATTCCAAGGGAAGAAAGCAGAATGCAGGATTCTATCAACCATTACCCATACCCAAGAGGTCGTGGGATGAAATCAGCATGGATTTCGTATTGGGATTGCCAAGGACACAAACAGGATTTGATTCAGTATTTGTGGGAGTGGATAGGTTTTCCAAGATGGCACATTTTATCCCATGCAAGAAAACCAGTGATGCGACTCACATCACAAATTTGTTTTTCAAAGAGGTCGTTTGACTTCAAGGCTTACCCATAAGTATAGTTTTGGACAGAGATACAAAGTTTGTGGGACATTTCTGGAGGACACTGTGGAAGAATATGGGGACTAACTTGATGTTTAGTTCTGCATATCATCCTCAGACGGATGGGCAAACAGAAGTGGTGAACAGAAGTCTGGGAGACTTGTTGAGAAGCTTGGTGATAGAGCACCACAACCAATGGGATAGTATATTACCGCAGGAAGAGTTCGCATATAATGACTCAGTGAACAGAAGCACAGGAAAAAGTCCATTTAATATTGTGTATGGTATGCAGCCAAGAGGAGTTTTTGAATTAAGGGATTCGGAACAGACTGTGACTAGGAGCGCAAGTGCCGAAGAGTTTGCAGAGGCGATGAAAGAACTTCACGGCCAGGTGAAGCAGCGACTGCTAGATTCAAGTCATGAATATAAGCGCAGATCTGACCAGCGGAAGAGACAACTTCAGTTCGAGGTTGGTGAATTAGTTCTGGAACATTTTTGGAAAGAGAGGTTTCCGAGGGGAACATACAATAAATTCAAAATGAAGAAAATCGGGCCATGTAAGGTCTTGAAGAAATTAGGGGAAAATTCTTATGAGATAGAGTTACCGGATGGGATCGGAATATCTCCGATATTCAATGTCACATATTTATATCCATATAAAGCTGAGGAAGCAGGAACAGAAAGTGAACAGCCAAGGGTACAATGGCAGAAGCAGATGTCGATTGCAGAGAAGCCACAGATGGAGTGCATACTGGATAAACAAGTGGGTAAGAAGACGAGAAGGAAAGAATACTTCGAATATTTGGTCAAGTGGAAAAGCCATCCAGTTGAAGATGCCAGCTGGGAAAATGAAGCAGATATTCTGAAGCATGGACAGACCATGCAGGAGCTGATGGACAAGATCCCACGAAAGTTTTCAAGTGAGGGAGTATGATGCAGGAGCATCCCTCACGCCAAGCGAGCCAACGCAGAAGTTGAAGACAGTTGGAAGGCGTCCAGTACAAATTTTTGAAAAACACCTTGAAACTATTGCGCGAACATTAATGAGGAAATTAAATGAAGTGCACTTATATATTGTATTGGACCTTGAGAAATTCGCTCTCGTCCTTAGTAGATAGATGGCATTTAATATAGTAAATGCAGGTAGATAGAAATTTAATTATAGATTTGACAGTTTTAGAAAGCAAGAGGGAAACGGGATATAGACACCCCCTTTGTGCATTTGTATGATTATCAGAAGCAGGAGAAGAGAAAGAGCATGCAGAGAGATGTGTAAAGAACACCCATGTACAGATACTTGAATTAATAGAAGAGATTGATTCAATTTCATGGTTTTATGTCTGTTCTCTGTGTATGGATGCTGAATGATATTCTCATTTAATGTTTTCTTTCCTGTTATGCATTTGATGTTATGCTGTGTATATGATTTCATGTTTGAATTGAAGTCTGAGAGGATAATGGAATGAGTTTCAATTGTTTCTCAATCTGAGCCAGAGTTCCTACAAGGAGTGCAGTCGAAGCTGTCCGCAAGGAGTGCGTTGACAGAAGGCTTAGATAGTTTAGCTATTGTCCTCATTCACCCCCAGTTGCAGTTGGGCATAGGAGCCATGCAAGGAGTGCGCAGGCCGAGTGAATTTCAGGGTTGTGAACCTGAGTGGTAGTTGAAAGACTACTGCTGCAGGAGTGCACAGAGTCCAATGGATTTCCGTACTTAAAACATGTTGAAGGGTTGCCGCAAGGAGTGCGCGCAAGGAGTCTTTTCTAAGGCTCAAAGTCATAGCAAAG
Organism: Picea sitchensis; assembly: GCA_010110895.2. NCBI lineage: Eukaryota > Viridiplantae > Streptophyta > Pinopsida > Pinales > Pinaceae > Picea > Picea sitchensis. The sequence goes on from SNQJ01S0155006.1 coordinate 21,605, forward strand.
CTCAAGAAGAGTAGGCCCTTGAATTTGTTCAAAGACACTTAGACGAGTTGTTCCTTAAGGTTGGCAAGAAGCGTTGTGAGTTACGTGCAGGTGAACGAGTTCCATGGAGAGGAATACTTTGTCATTTCATGAATTGCACAGGAAAGACACGGACAGTCGACATTCCCCGAGGATAATTCAAGAAAATACGTGGGCCATCGGATCTTGCAAAGGTGCAAGGGAGATACGGCTTCATATTCTCTAACAGGTTTAAAGCTCAGGAGGGGATCATAGCCGTGGATTCTAGAGAGGGACGCGTGTATGAATATCTGAAGAAGTCAGGGTTCAGAGTATCGGAGGATTCGATGATAGGATACTCTGGCAGTTTGAAATCGCGATACGCGATATCCCGATCGTTAAAGGATAGCATAGGCCACAGCGGAACTAGTGAAGGATAGGTGGCGTGAATTATCAGAGTTCGGGGAAAGGAAAGTCCCAAAAAATTTGTCATTAGGATTCGCAATCCCGCGAAGTCTGAAGTCCCGATGAGGTGACAGGACATTGAAAGGTCAACTCACACGTGTGTTGAATAATCGGCATATCGGGAGTCGGGAGTCGATAAAACGAAGTGTTTGATATCGTGAGTAGAAAAATCACGATAGGAGAAGTCCCAACAGGGAAGAGAAAGGTCAACGTTGACTGAGGTGTCAGGGCTTAGCGATATGAGAGTACAGTATTCGATCATTGACATCGTGAAATCGCGAAGTCCGATCCTCTGAGTGTAGAGAGGGGGAACGCGCAAAGGATTATGTGGGTGTAGATAACCCGATAGGGAAATAGAAGGACCGGTTAGTGTTCTTTGGGCCGAGGAAGGAGAGGATCCTATGAGAAGACGTGCCTGGGGGGGGCTCACACCTGTGTCAAGCCACTTCTCCGGGTGTTTGGGTAAGGGATGTTGAGGCCCAGGTATGGCCACTGCATCTTGGTCAAGCAAAGGTTTGGTAGGATTGTTCTTGTTGGCCATAGGTGTGGGTGGTGTCGAAGGGTGGGATGAGGAACTGCCTTCATCAAAGGACTCTTCTCTAGAAGAAGAAGGAGATGAAGGAGGTGGTGATGGTGGTATACCAAATCCTCCTACTGCAGGAGTGAGGATTGGATTTGTAGGGTTTAAAGTGAGGTTAGTGCCTCCAAGTTGTTCTCTGATATTAGAGAATTCTAATGATTGGTCGAAAGGTAGGTTTGGTTGTCTTAAATGGGCGAAGGCAGTGTGTGTTCTTATGAGAGATTGGTGGACAATCTCTTGTATGTCACCAACTGTAGGATTTGGAGTTACTGCTTCAACTTTGATCCATAGATCGTCATTTGATGTGGTTGTTGTTTGAGGGACAACGTTGTTGTTTGAATGAATTCTAGTCACTATAGGTGAGCGGGTAGGTGGTGGAGGAGTCTTATGACCACCTTTTGCCATTAATAATTTTTAGGCCCTCCTTCTAGCACCATTTGTTCACGGGCGAAATAGACCGCTCATCAACTGGAGGAGTGAATCCGGTCCGGGGTTGTCTACTTAACCCAATCCATTTGGATTAATCCACTTCGACGGGTTTAGTGGCTCCGTTGGCCGATATAAGTCCTATGAAAGTAAAAAAACAAAACTAAAGAAACTAACTTAATGAAAAACAACTGCTGAAAACTATATACAAATCTAAAATATATTCATAGTTTACTAACTAATATTTATAAAATAGTATTTCTACTTATTATATGTACAGTATATTGATATGATTATATTTCTAATATATGTATAATATTCACAAAATGCAAATTTTGATCTAAACCTGCGAAAATAAAATATAGATTGATTTATAACAGTGAAGCTATCATTCAATGTTTTTGATTTTTTATAACTTTTATAAACAAGAAATGAAACGGCAGTTGTCTAATTGAGAAACAAAAATAACAAACAATACAATGTATTTAGACTACATGAAATTCTTATATTAATTATACTAATAAAATGAAACTAGCAAACCAACCTGTAATCGCATCTCCTATTCGTCCTATGCATAGCATCTAATTTTGTTGTTTGATGAGGCCAACCCGCACCAGATCTTACCATTTTTTCTCGTAAATGCGAAGCAATAATGATTGAATGCTAATGACAGAACATGTAAGAGATGTAGCAACAACGATTTTATAATTTGACAAATGATCACATTAAGATAAATATGGCTGTAAAAATTTGCATATAATTGCTCATTGAATAAAGAAGATTAACCTTCTAATCATCAAATTTGAACAGATTAATTCTTGTATATAAAATGAGAGACACAAAACATGGACATCATATAAATCCCATCATATCAACCTGTGATAAACCATGATATCTAAAGTAGTCACAATTTCATTACAAATCAAAATGAGCAAAATTTGAACAAAAATATGATATGTCGAAGCTAAAGATGTACCAACATCAACTTCCATTCAATTCTGTCAATCATAAATCCATAGTTTCTGCTCCCAGGCAGCAATGGTTCTTAGTTTACAAAATAATACATTTTTATAGGCTACAGGATCAAAACGTTTCATGTGGATATCATCAAATTTGTTCCAAAAATTGTGGGGGATGCAACCTCCCAGATTCTCATTGTTATCAAAACTAATAGCCTATTCTAAAAACACTTAAAGAGATAGCATGCTGAGAGATGCCACCAGCGATTCAAATCTTCTTTTAGAAATCGTATGTACCTGTAAACCCACAAGAATAAACGATTTTAGATTGTATTTTAGTTGTAAAAATAGAGAATTTGAATTTTAGTAACTAGCTACAGAATCTCACAATTCTATAGCTAGTTATAATTATAACTAGAATCGTGTTTTATTGAGTCAATCAAAACAGACCAGATATAATCTCTGCAAACAAATCATGTATTCTAATTAAAAACAAATACCAAATCATCCTAAATTTATTTTCAAACACCATACCTCGGATTAAGGGATTCGTCTTAATCAAGAAATTTTCGAATTCACAATGGCAGTCATTGCTTCCACGTTCTTAAAAACAACAGACACTGTGGTTTTTTGTCTTTTATCATTGGTTTGAGATACGTTTTGCAGTCTTTCATTATCCTTCCTTAGAAAATTCACTTGGTCTTCCAAGGATTTGATCCGAGACTGAAGTAAAGGCACGTCTCTGTAATACCTATCGAGCCATGACTGACATTCGTTGCATTGGGGCTGAATAGACTGTGTATTAGCAGTGACAGTATTAACAGGTGGGGAATTTTCCATTCGGCCTATAGGTTCACTGTTGAGTTTGATTCCAGGGAAGTCGAGGTTGTCTTTAAGACACGGGGAAAGGTTTGTCACATAATCATAGGGTTTACTAGAGCAAAGTCCATATGAATATGGATATTCTTCAATTAGAAAACATTCAATTTTCGAATCAAAATCCTCGCTCAACACAATTGTTGTTGTAATTGATATCACTATTACCTTTACAATTTTTCTTTGCATATTTTTTAACATATTTACCACCATCTTTGGGATATGAATCAGGTAGAGTGTTAGGTTGGGTAGTGTCCGGATAGGTCGAGGGTTCCACAGAGGGCAAGAGAGAAGGAGGAGGGACGACAGACTCGACGAGGGTTTCTGTAATGACAGACTTGTCAACTTGTCCTATTTCGTGCTAGAAAAACTATTACTTAATAGGAAGGAATCCCAACAATCACCGTTTAAATTCAACTGATGAACCATAATAATTTTAATCAAACAGTGGTGGAACAGGCTAGAATCAGATTTATGACTTTTAAAATGCTTTGCCATTTTGTATAAACTTCGAAGAAGAAAATAGGGCATGTTTAGGGGAAAGTCGATAAAACTCATGAGCAACCACGAGTGATATAAGAAAACCAAACCATATCTACCCTCACAGGTAACGAACTGCTTGAAAATAGCTAATAGATCATGCCATCTAGGTTTTAGAGCTATAACGAGCATACCTTTGTCGTAGCTGGTAATCTTCCTTGAGGTAAACAACAGTGACCAGGGAACCTCATCAACCTTTGAGTTTTTGAACCACTTTTGTCCCACGGCTGGCAGACCGATGGATGAGCTAATGAAATCTTTGTTTAACTCAAGCTGGACATCTCCAATTTTAGCTCTGCAACCATCGAACGTTAGCGCGAATTGTTGAGCAACTACTAAATTAAAACCCTCGAACTTCTCAACAAAGACCCGCCAACCATTCCTCTCTAAGTCTTCTCAGACATTATCAAACAATAACAAAGTCTGGACACAGTTGGGTTCAATTCTCACTACAGGGGCCATGGATAAGAGCACAAAATTGATAAGGTATTCGGCGATAGGGTTCGACAGAACAGGCACAGAGCCATTGCCCTGAGCTTCCCCAACACAATGCAAAGGGAGCTCGAAATGCTAGGAATGAACGTTAATGCTATGCGTGTGAGGACAATGGTGTAGATCGAGGCCATGCAAAAACATCATATCACGCTATACTTGGAAAGACACCTCGGTGTAATGGTACATAAAAAATCATAACAGTTAAAAACCATCATATGCATATCCAAAAATTCGATCAAAATGTCAAATAAACAATTGCATATCCACGATTTGATCAAAAAATCAATATGTCAAATAAACCATTGCATCAAAGATTTTATAAATCAAAACCATGTTAACAATAGTCAAATGCTAAATGGGTGTTGGTTTGATACATATGTAACCAAAGTGTGTTTGAGACCAAGGGGTGATAACCATGTAAACAACCATGTTCATGATAAAATAAGACAAACAGACGATAAACCATATGAACATTACTCCTTAGATGAAATCAATCATGAATTCCGGCTGTGATTTTTCACACTTGTAGTCGTGAAAACAAAATCGAAAAGAAGGTACGCAGAAAGTGACAAATAATAGTGTCGTTTAATGAGAAAGGTTGCAATGAGTAATGAGAATTTAAAAACCCTGTGTAGGAATCTTGTAAAAAATAGAGATTAATATGGCTGCCAACAAGATGACATTTGTCGCATCGCTTGATAGCATGGATGCAGTCATGAAAAAACGTGGGCTAGAGGTACCTTGCTCGAATGAGTTTTTGGGTGGTGGAAATACCCTAGAGGAGACCACTGCAAGCGTCATTATGGAAATCATTTAAGACTCTGTCATCTTCGTCAATGGTCAAACATCGGTGAAGGATGGTGTCAACCTTGTGTCGATAGAGAACGTATCTGATGAGGAGATATCAAGGGGGATGATGGTGAATGCATCGATGATCGTCTCAAGAGAGAGATGAGACCCAAACTTCTATGTTCTGAGGTAGACAAGAAGGTCACCATACTAGGGGTCATCGAAGGGGATGAAGAAGAGGTGTTCGTAGGGAAAATCTGTATTGACGAGGGAAGTTATAGCATCCGAGGGAAAATTTGTAATGAGTTCGGTGAGGACAAGTGATTTCTTGCTTTTGGGAGTTGCGAACTCTAGGTTGTATTCCTAGAGGATAACGATCCATTGGGAAAATTTTCCATTAATTTCTCGTCGACTAAGAAAATACTACATGGGGTTGGAATCTACTATGAACTTGGTATTTCAAAGTAGGATATAATGGCGCATCTTTTGGACTGTGAGAACAACTACTAGGGAGAGTTTCTCATCCTGATTATATTTCAAGGGTGGCTCTGAAAGGTTTTTACTAATATAGTAAATGACATTCTCTTGCCTATCATCCCCTAATTGGACGAGGACTCATGTTACTGAGATGACGAAGGATGGTAAGTAGAGGATGTAATATTAAGAACCTGAATAGATCTACCAATATAATAACCACAAATACTGAATACACAATAGATCCACAAAGCAAGATAGAAGAAACCACATTCTATTATTATCAAACCCTTGAGGTAGGGCAACACCATACAATGGATCCT
>SNQJ01S0155006.1:27538-41419 GCA_010110895.2 Picea sitchensis
CTCTTACATTTATTATATCTAACTACCATAGTGGGCCTTATTTAATAATATAGTGGACCTAGTCCACCTTACATTGAATGACCTCTACTATTATCACTATGGGCCCTCTGGGCCCCCCTACTACCTCTCTAGCTACCTTACATGTAATCACAATCATAGTTTGGGGGACTAATCAAAGGGGCATTGGATAAGGAGGCTTTTAAATCATCAAAATATGTTTGAGCATGTTCTTCCCATTTAAATTGGATATCATGATGTAGTAAGCGGAGAAAACCGTGCGCACGAGTGGTGTAGTTTGGGACAAAGTGACGTAGAAAGTTGGCTTTGCCTTGCAAGCTTTGTAGTTGGATTAATTTCCTTGTTGGTTGAATTTTCGTGATAACTTGAACCTTGAGGGGGTCCACCGTGATGTCATGTTGGGAAACAATGAACCCAAGGAGGCATCCGACAGTGACGCAAAATACGCACTTGAGGGGCTTCAAACAAATATTGTACTGGCAACATTGTTGGAAAATGATACGTAAGTCGTCTAAATGTTGAGTTCATTTTTTGGATCAAGTAGTGAGGTCATCCAAATAAGCAAGGATGATGTGAGAAAGATCATGGAAAACATAGGTCACAGCCCATTGAAATGTAGCACCTACATTCTTGAGTCCAAAAGGCATGACGTGACAAGAAAAGGTAACCCAAGGGGTAGTAAAAGAAGTTTTATACTGATCTGTTGGATGTATTTGGATTTGATTGTAGATAGAGAACTCATCCATAAAGGATAGTGCCTCATGGCCGACATAGTCATCGATAATTTGGTTAATGAAAGGGGTTGGAAAGTTTTCTTTGGGACAAGCATGGTTCAGATCATGAAAGTCTTTGCATACATGAATAGTGCCATGTTTCTTGTTAACAGGGATGGGGTTGGATACTCATGAAGTGTACGCAATGGGGTAAATGAACCTAACAAAACGTAACTTGTCAATTTTGGCTTTGATAGCCACACCTTTGGATGGTGAAGAGAGAGTTTCTTTTGACGAACTGGGGAAACCTCTGGCCAAGTGTCGATTCGATGTTCAACTATAGATGGATCAAGGCCAGGTATCTCTATTTATAACTAGGAAAAAATATCCCAATATTCTTGAAAGAGAGCTTTGTAAGCCGTGAGTTCTTCATGGGAGCATGTGGCACCAATGGTGATTTCTTCTACGGTTCTCAGTTTAATGGAAATGTCAATTTTGAGAGTGGGGGAGATGTTGGCCATGTTTCCTTCTTCAAAATCATCTAGGGTAGGGATCGAGTTATTGAACTAGTCTATATGCCTTGAAGGAATAAAATCCTTGGTTTTGATTGTGCATATGGAGGTTTGGGTAGGAGGATGAAAGGACTCCTATGAAAGAAAGAGTGCTTGATGATGGAGTGCATTCCACGGGCAATCGGGGGTAGTGAGTTCTTCTAGGATATCTACATCGTAGTGAAAAGTGCGAGAATACAGGGGATCCTGGGAGATGACAGGGGGAACTCTCAAAGTGTGGTTGTCCTCCAATGGTGAAGATGCAGGAAGGATATCGTGTACAAGGTGTGAGGGACTATTGGACATAAAGTGAATGTCCTGATACTGTGGAGGGTGCCTCATTCATGCAGGTACTGACGATGAAATATATTGAATATAAGTAATGTGAGCCTCAATAGAGAGTGGTCGAGAGGTATCTTTCTGAGACGTTTGGCCTAATGTGGCTAATGTTTGGCGAAATTGAGGTAGAGATGGGAAATGATGTGTAATGACCATATTCTAAGCATATGGTGCAAACAAATTTGGTTTGCAACCCTTTATTGCATGCAATGGATGACTCTGGAGTAGCAATGGATGTACTTGGTGGAGTGGCGAGAAATGTGGTTTCTCTAGGGAGTTGTATCAAATTGCGTAACTCATGAAGAGTAGGACATCTATTAGTGGGGTGTCCTTCTCTTTCGCATAGTGCACAAGGAGGTTGAACTCAACGAGGAAGTGGAGTTGTGGGATATTTCTTCTTTCATCTGGCCCCAGTAATGGAATTGATGCCAACAGTTGGGGGTGATGGTGTCATGGCAGGAGCCTATGCTGGGACTTGCATCAGTATTCCCTCTATCTAAGGAGGGAGATATGGTTGAGGAACCATCATAGGTGGATGTAGATACCATATAGGGATGGAAAGAACCATGTTAGGAAGGGTAAGGGTTGCAACTACCTGGAATGCTTGGACTCCAAGTGGGGGGTAGAAGAAGGGAATTTGGGTAATGGCTTGGGCGACTATCTCCCAAACTAGGATTTTCCCCTGGAGGGGGGGGGAATCAGGGATAAGTGGTGCAGTGGGGTTCTTAGGAAATTCCTGAGGTAATAGTTCTTCAACTAGTGGAATGTCAATGTGAGGAGAGGCCTCAGTGGGAGGAATAATGTCTCCTATATCTCTTCCATTAGAAGATACTACACACACTTGTTTTGAATGGTGTAGGAAGGGTGGCGCTCCATGATATTCCCCCAACAAAGATGGGTCCTAAAAAATGTCGGGACCCATGTCGATGACTGAATAAGTGTCCGAGATAGTATGGACAAGGGGGAGAATTTTATCAATATTGGCGGTATGGTTAGGCTCATAATGTGTAATTTGGTCGATGGTGACGATTTTCTCATTATGGAGGAACATCATCATTCAAAACACAGAATAGGCCACTGCCTTCATAGCATACATGTAGCTATGTCGAAACAAGATATTATAATCAAGTGGGGAATCAATAACTTCTATGTTGATTAAGCTGGTTTTCCCCCCAAGTTTGACAGGGAAATTTTGGAACATCCCTTCAGGGGATGATGGTCGACCATCATAGTCTCATAGGGTGATGGTAAATGGTACTAGCTCAAGTGAGCCAAGTTTTTTCCAAACTACTTTGGACATGATGCATGTGGATGCACCTTCATCGATGATACATTGATGAACTGTGATGTTATGGATCTTAACTGGTATCTGAAAAGATACTAGGGCGAGGAGGCGTGGTTCTCCATTATCTAGATCAACGGTGATGAGTCTAGTATCAGCTGGGTTGACTGCCCCCAAGGTGGAAAGAAAGGATTTCCATTGACTTGGACAAGTTTGGTCAACCAAGATGTAGTTGTGGGATGCCATAGCATGCGGGTTATGGACATTTTTTCATAATGACATATGGGGTATCCGCAAGTTTGGTTTAGTGTTAGGGCATATAATCATCAATGGTTGTCCAGTTGTAGCTGGAGCTGCTTCTAAGGTAGTTGGGGTAGAGTTAGGGGGGCCACCATACTAGATACCCTGTGTTTGAAAAATAATCTCTTCTTTGTTGGTAAGGAGGATTTTTTTATCAGCCGAACTTCCATGTTGAATAAGACCTAGGTTTTGATACTGCCCCATTTGTGGTGGGGCAGGGTGTATCTCTTTTGGGTATTCATCACACCTTGTTGTGGAATAGGGTTTTTCAAAAGGGTCGAAGGTGGTTGTTGCAATTATTGGTGTGGAGCCTGCAGAGGGGTAGGTGACATTGGGGGACATTGCACGTTCATGGATTGTTTCATTCATTTGATGTCATCAATTTGGGGGAAATGGTGTGTATAATGTCCATACTCACCACAGAGAGTGCAAGGGAAGTTAGTCCTAATATTTTTGTTGTTCTTTCCTTGTCATTTATTATTTTCCCCTTGGGGGTTATGGTTTCCTTGATTCTAGTCACCCCTAGCAGGATGGTTTTGTTGGGGGTTATTTCCGCCTAGTCCCAGGTTATTATTGTTTCGGTTTTTTCCTTTGTTCTTGGCATTATTTGGTTAATGGGATGGATTTTCAACATTCAAATATTCAAAGGCATAAATTTGTTGAATGAGAGAGGGTTTAAAAAAATTAGCGTCGGCATGTGGGTTTCCTTGTGGAGGAGCAACTGGTTGTGGAGGACCAGGAAATGGAAAGTACAAATTGTTTTGGGGGGTCGAGTGTCACATACCCACTACGGGGCTAGAAAATTTCAGCTTTATTTGCTTTATAAATTCCCTCATATGACCATGGTCATGGCCACAGTCCTTACTAGGAAGGCACCTAACAGCTTAACGAGGTTAATAGCCACCCGAGTCAAGTCCTAGTACTCTGCCCTTTGGGATTTCGCATACCGGAATTTCGGGATGGGCAATGACAAGAGGTCTCGCACCTGGGTCTCCCGGGAGCGGGAAATCCAAAACCTACGTACATATATATANAGATAGATAGATAGATAGATATATAGATAGCTAGATAGATAGATAGATAGATAGATAGATATATAGATATAGATATATCTTACTCAGCCTATTTTGGGATTTCTCCCTTTGGGTTTTCGCGGAATAAAACGTTAAGGGGCTCATGCCCTTCAGTACCCCTAAAGCCGAAACACCGAAGTACCAGATTTATGTGCGCTACGTCACATTGGAACTTTCCCCATCAGGATTTCACATCTAGTAGTTACAAGGAACAAAAAATTTTCTTTGGGGATCTCAGGTATTGAAATGCCAAAACACCCAAGGCTATGCATACTCAGCCATTTTGGCATTTTGCCTATCGATATTTCACGTTGTGCGAGGACAACAAGTCTCGCTCCTAGGTTTCTCGGGAGCCGAAAACTCCGGGTCATAAAAACTCATCCATGTTAGTCCAAGTTGGGGTTTCACTAATCAGGATTTCAAGATTGGCCCATACAAGGGAAACTTACCCTTGGGTCTTCCGGGTGCCAAAACGTCGAAACGCTAACCCAAGTCACACTATGCCATATCGGGATTTCGCAAGTTGGAAACTTTGCATATCGGAACTTCGCAGTACAAGAGGTCGAAGATTCGTACTCCTCGACTACTCGAGTGCCGAAAATATGATACACCCGTTCACCATACACTTGACCAAAATTTGGGGTTTCGCGAATCAGAGTTTCACAATGTGCACAGATAGGAGATCTTGCACCTAGATCTTCCGGCAGCTGAAACTCTGAAATATCAACTCTTAATCTGCGCATCTATTTCAGGGTTTCACCCATCAAAATTTTGCGGGTCGGAGATTTGGGACTTGCGAATACAAGGGAATACTCCCTTGGGTATTCTGGGTAGTGAAACACCGAAATCTCATATCTTCTCCATACTATATCATTTTGGGATTTTGCAAGTCGGGGTTTCGGGACTTGCGAGTATAAGGGAACTCGCCCTTGGGTATTCTAGGTACCAAAACACCAAAATCTCATATCTTCTCCATACTATATCATTTTGGGATTTCACAAGTCGGGTTTTGGGACTTGTGAGTACAAGGGAACTCGCCCTTGGCTATTTCGGTTACCGAAATGTCGAAATATCGAGGACTTATCCACATGTTATCATTTCGAGATTTCGCAAGTTGGGGTTTTGGGACTTGTGAGTACAAGGGAATATGCCCTTGGGTATTCTGGGTACCGAAATGCCAGAATCTCATAACTTACCCACACACTATCATTTCTAGATTTCGCAAGTTAGGGTTTCGGGACTTGCGAGTACAAGGGAATACGCCCTTGGGTATTCCGTGTACCGAAATGCCAAAAGCTTGTAACTTCTCCATACTATTATCACTTCGGGATTTCATGAGTCTGGGTTACGGGGCTTGCGAGTACAAGGGAACTCACCACTGAGGTATTCTGGGTACCAAAACGTCGAAATACCAAAGTGTAAAAGGGCCATTCTCTCTCGTGCAGAGTTTTAAGACTTACACCAAAAATCCTCTAGCAGATTCTTGGGTAAACTTTCCAAAAGGGTGTCTTTGTGGGGAGATCTATCCAGGGTACTACTAGAGACAGATAAGGGTACTACTGGAGCATGCAGCCACCATTTATGATCAAAACAACACACAAACAATCTTATACTGAAACCATTCATAATTGCACAAACCATGAGAATACATGACAGAATATTAATTTCAAGATACAAGATATAACACTTATCATAAAAACACCAGGTTTGATGCAACTGCTGAGAGGGGTGCTCATTTCCACCCAACCGTAGGCTCAATGATTCTGAATGGATTTACCACTAGCCACCCCTGAGATTGGACCACGATGTTGTGAGACTGAGTCTCTGTTCGTCAGAAGTCGAGAATGAAGGTCACTCTCCTTCTTCTCTACTCATCAATCACTCTGTGTAATTTTCACAGAGTTCCTCTAATTTTTCCCTCTTGCAATCTCTCGTCGCGACTGTCCCCTCCACACTTCTTCCCCTTGCATTTCTCTCTTGCGAGGTTCCATGTGGCATGATCTTCCTCACGGTGGTCAGGCTTGAGGACTCTATAGATGGGAAGTTCACCCCCCATCCCTTATTAACTCATGAGGAGCCCCTTTACCTACCAACCTGGCGAGTTATTTAATTCGGGGCCAACGAGCCGCTCTTGGTTCTCCGGGCCAGTGAAGACAAAATACGATGTTGGTTCAGTGGAAGTTAACGCCACCATTCCAGGTGCCTTCCACTACTTTTCTTCAGCCATCGTGGTCTCTTTTTCAACACATCCCCCTCTCAACAATCCTGCAACATATATTCATAACATTATTTACATTCATCAACCTTTTACACTAGGTCCATTCAAAGCACACATTCACATACTTGAGTTTGCCATAGTTCATGGTCAATATAGTTGTTTTTATAGACTGGGGGAAATAGGGTGTTACAATTTCCTCCCCCTTAAAGGAACATCATCCTCTATGTTCTATCTATCAACATGACATGTATGTACAGAGGTAAACAAAATCGAATATGCTTGTTTCATCGCATCCTCCATTTCCCATGTAGCCTCATCTGGGCCAAAATGTCTCCACTGCACCTTGACCTGTGCAATGGTTCGGTTCCGGAGCAGGGTTTCCTTTCTGTTTAGTATGCATTGAGGTTATGGTAGGAATTATCCCTCTGGTTCCACCTGGATCACAGACCAGTCAATTATATGGTTAGCATCATGTACATATTTCTTCAATAATGAAACATGGAAAACATTATGTGTTTTTACGATGGGAGGAAGTGCTAGCCTATAGGATACATGTCCCACTCTATCTAGAACCTCAAAGGGTCCACAATATCGAGGTGCCAACTTGGCACAAGCTCCCATTTTTAGGGAACTCTTCCTAGGCCTAACTCTCAGATATACATGGTCTCCCATCTTGAACTCTCTTGGAGTTCTCTTTTGGTCTGCATAACGTTTCTGTCGGTTCTGAGCAACCTTCAGGTTTTGTTTTATCTGAGTCACTTGTTGTTCCATTTCTTTTAACATGTCGGGTCCAAAATAAATTATGTTTATGGGGTTACTCCAACTAACTGGAGTGTTACATGACCTACCATAGAGGACTTCAAATGGACTCATCTTTAGAGATTCTTGGTAGCCGTTGTTGTAGGCGAATTCCACCAGTGGCAGCTAGTCTTCCCACTTCTTGGGTTGATGCATTACATGCATTCTTAACATGTATTTGGTTCACTCTTTCTATCTGTCCATTGGTTTGAGGGTGATAGTCAGTGCTAAACAACAACTTGGTCTCTAAACCAGCCATCAGTGATTTCCAAAAGTTGGAAGTAAATTTCGTGTCTCTGTCAGACACGATCTCTTTCGGTATACCATGCAGTCTAAATATCTCGTTCATGAATACCTGGGTGATGTCTATTACCTTGCAAGTCGATTTGATGGGGATGAAATGAGCATACTTGCTCAATTTATCCACCACCACCATAATGGCGTCATTCTGTTTGGTCGAGGTGGGTAATCCAATGATGAAATCCATGGAGATGGTTTCCCATTTCCATTCTGGGATTGGTAAAGGTTGCAATAATCCTGTTGGGTGTCGATGTTCTGCCTTAACCTATTGGCACTCTATGCATTTGGCCAAGTACTCGGCTATGTCTTTCTTTAACCGAGGCCAATAGAATTGTTTCCTGGTGGTCGTGATCATCTTCTAGTATCCTGGATGACCAGTATAGGGTCTTTTATGTAGTTCGTCCAATATGAACCTCTTCAAGTCGTCACAATATGGAATGTATAGTCTGCTTCTGTAAGTGAGCAGACCTCCTTCGGTCATCTGGTAGCCTTCATATTTTATTCTTGTGGGATCTTTCCACAGGTGTGAGGTCACGGTCTGGATGAAGGGATTTGTTTCTTATGCATTTCTGACTCTTTCCTTGACATCCGTCTCATAGGTGCTCACTGCTACCAGGTGAATTTTTTTCATGCTTCTGCTAAGGGCATTGGCCACCCTATTTTCTTTTCCTTTAATGTGTTTGATTTCTAAATCAAACTCGCTAAGGAGGGCCATCCACCTAGCTTGTCTGGCATTTAGCTTCAGTTGGTCAAACAAATATCGCAGTCCATAGTGATCTGTCATAAGTACAAATTTCCTTCCCAGGAGGTAATGCCTCCACATTTTTAAGGCATGAACTATGGCGGCCAGCTCTAGATCATGGGTCACATAGTTGACTTCATGCTCATTCAATTTCTGAAATTCATAGCAAACAACATTTTCTCCTTGCATAAGGAATCCTACGAGCCCTTCCTTGCAGGCATCTGTGCACACGAGGAAATCAGCTTCGGGGTCAATGATCTTCAGTACGGGTGCATGGGTCAGTAGATGTTTCAGGGTTTGAAATATTTCTTCACATTTCTGTGTCCACGTGAATTTAGTCCCCTTCTTCTCGAGAGTAGTGATTGGACAACCAATATTGGAGAATCATTTTATAAATCTCCTATAGTATCCTGCTAATCCCATAAAGGATATGATATCTGAAACATCCTTCGAGGTAGGCCATTCCATGATGGACCTGATCTTATCAGGGTATACTTCTACCCCTTCTTCAGATAGGACATGGCCCAAGTAATGTATTTTCTTCTGGAAGAAGTCGCATTTGCTGAATTTGGCATAGAGTTGATGTTCTCTTAGCACCTGCAGCACAAGCCTAAGTTGTTGTTGTGCCTCTTTCGTCACCTTGGTGAGAAAAACAGAGGTGCTTGCAAGCTTAGTTGGGTCTGCTGAGTAGGACATCTGTAAAGAAAAGAGTTAGGGAAAGAAAATAAAAATTACAATTAAGAATTAAACTAAGAGATACAATAAAAACTAAATTCATGAGCATAGGGACATAGAAACAAAAAGAACCAAAAGACCCATGTCACCAATGTTTGAGGCTGATCTGTTAGTGAAAACAAAGCACCAAGCAGAAAGGGGACTATGAGTCCCTTTTGCCTCCAAGGGAAGGCTCTTGGACCCTCACTAGTTAGCTCTTCTTACAACAAAGAAAAATGGAAAATGGTGATGAAGGAACTCTTTACAAATCCACTCAATGGTGAGGTGGATTGTCCAATGCTATGGTGCCAATATGTTCTTGACAAGGATGGAGTCCTCAAAACAATAGAGGCAGCATAACATTACTTTGAATTCCTTGAGAAAATGAGGTGCATTCATGGATTTTTATAGCATTGATTTGGGTTATTGTTTAACTGCTTTGTAGTGTGAAAAGAAGCCATTTAGGGAATTCTTAGGTCTTTGACCGACCCACCACTCGAATCCAGTCTAGATTTGAGGGTCAAATCAGCTTGGGAGCTGAACCATAAGTGGGTGGGAGGCCGACCACTCTCATAAATGCATCGTTTAGCAGGTGCGCATCTTTTTGCGCTAACAGTCGCGCATCGTGCGCCTGTGACAAATTTCTGCGTTCCTGTTACGTGCATGCGCACGCGCGCCCAATGTCTGCATAGCACTCTTCAATTTTTCACTACTTTATATAGTTTTTGACCTTTTTTTAATGTTGTGGTATTAATTCAGGTCCATGAATGACTTCATCACTATTTGACGATGTTGAGTTCTTGTAACCATGTGCGGATGAAATTGCAGTGATAACAGATGCCCCCTAATGGATGAGGTTAGGAGCACATGTATAGACGAAATCCACCAATGTTTTTTCTATTGAGAATGTTATTGTAAGAGAGAGAAATAGTGTGATCATGCAGAGAGATCTGTTGGAGGAAAAAAGGAACCGGTAGGACCCGACCCTCCATGAGGTGTGTAAAATATAAAACTGTGTACAAACGAGGTGGGCATGCCCCATGCTTGTATCATGTAACTCTGAAAAAATATGACTGAAGTGTTGGTGTAGACAATTGCAGTGCCCTCGGGGGAGGTTGTGATAAAGGCAGAAGAAAAGTATGCAAATGAAAATACTCTGAATAGTAGGCCGTGATTGTGGTAAGAAGTAGCAACAATTATGTGGGCATTGATAGCCCAGCCAAGTTCAGAGGTCTTCGATAAATGAGAAAGATAACTGCAATAGTCACAAAGTAAGACCCACCGTAACATGAGAAAGTGTTGGCGTCAAATGTTAAGGGGGTCAACGACAGCAGGGAGCAATAGTGTTTCACCCTGCGCCATCGGAGATCTCTTATGGAGTGGATAATGAGAATCAAGATATTGTCGCCCATCTGGAAACTGTGCTGATGTCGACAAAAAGGGGGACGCAACTCCCAGAAGCAAATGGCTGCGTGAAATCTACTGAGGTGAGGAAGTGGCAGAGGTACATGGATGAAGTCAAGATGTGGGAAGCCTCAAGACTGGCCTTGGTTGGAGTATATGTGAGAGAAAAAGTGGTCGCAACCGTTCAACGAGGTTGAGTATTAGGGGGACGACAAGACCAGGGATAAGTTGTGCCAGAGGCGGGAGAAGGTGAACAAATTCAGAGGGCAGAGGTAAGTGACCTGTGGGGTACTTTGAAGATATGGACGATGTCGGTGAGGGTAGATGAAAAGTAGTTCCCCAACCAAGGGTGACATGGGTTGTGGTTGGCCAAATAAAAGGAAAAGAGGTCGCCCAAAGGTGACGACAAAAAGGGAATGTAATGACTGGGAAATAAAGGCGTTTGTACAATAAATAACGAATCATTTTGGGGAGAAATGTACAAATACAAAAATGGGTGCCCCAGTGTGAAATGGGTGGCCCATGTAGGGCATAATTTGCTCGAAAAGTTGATGAAGGGTGGGGGCCCCATTGGTGAGTTTCTGTATGAGGTAGGTGAAATGAAGGGAGATTTACAGATGGGCAAACTGATTGTGGATGAAGTGTAGGGTTCATGATACTATGGAGGTGCAGTCAAAAAATAGAACCGTGAAGAGAGAATCTGGGAGTCCGTGTGGGAAAGCTAGCAAAATGAGGAGAAAGAGTATGTGGTTGATTCGCGACATAATGACAGACTATCGGGACTCCCATCCCTAAAGGGTTTTGAAAAACAGTATGAGTGTCAGAAGTGCCACAAGGTGCTATGAATGGGACAACTCATGTCGGGAAGAATGCTACCGAGTGACAGTACCGAAGATGCAAATGGAGGTGTGGGTACTGCAGNGGAAAATATTAGAGGGTGTGACTGGAAATGTAAGTGCGATACAGAGGGAAAGACTACATGCCAGTGTTGAGTATATACCTGAAGGGGTTGTGCCGACATATGATGACCAAGTGCCTGCACATATGAAAACAAAATACCCAAAGTGAACAATATCTGAAGAGAATCGAATATATGAGCATGTATTTGATAAGTGTAAATATGCGCATGTGTACCTGACCAGGGTATGAAAAAAAAGGCACCCCGAGGGCTCAAGATGAAAAGAGACCCAGGGACTATTGTGATGTAGATGACGGGATGTTGATCCCGTGGCTAAAGACGGATTGAAAAAAGGACACTGTGGGCTCCCGGAATAGTGAGTGTAAGTTTGGCAAAAAGGCCTATATATAGTTGTAGGGCCCACATTGCCACCTCATTTGTACCTGCTGGAATAGTGACTGGACGAGCAGTTTTTAAAGGAGATTTGGAGATTCGGAGAGGACAAGGCATCCGATTGGTGATTAGCAAGCGTCAGGTTAGTGGTCTGATCATCCTGCATAGAAATAGGTTTCCATGTTTTGGGCAGGGGCTGTATGGAGGGTCGTACAGAGGGTTTTTGTGGGTGTGGGCCCCACGTGCGTGGGTGATCTGGAAGTAGGAGCGCACATGTGCACGCCTACCCACCGGATAGATGTGCATGGGGGCACTGGTGAGGGAATTAAAGACGTGCACTATGTGCATGCCTGTGCATTTGTGCGTGGCTGTGGCGTGGACAGGCGCGCACCAATGCGCACCTATGTAGGTAACAAGAGCACCTGAGAGCACGCCTGTGCAGGCAACAGGCACGCCTAAGAGCGCACCAGTGCTGTTAATAGGTATGCATGCATATGCACATGTGTAGTGAATAGTTGCGCACGTGTGCGTGCCTGTGAGTTGAAATAACCGCGCCTTAGAGGCAAAGCTGATGGGTGTAACTTGATCTTTGTGAGGTTGTTGATGGTTGCGTGGGCTGATATAAGACTGTTTGTTGTGGCTGCAGGTGGACAGTTTTCACAATGCCAGTGGGTTGGCGAGAGTGAGATTTGTCCCAGCTACGAGACGCTGTGGTGATTGATGACCCAGGTGTGTGAGCAAATTTGGCAGCCTGTGGGTTGCTAAAGTTCTTTGAGTGCTCGTTGATACAGGTGCAGGAGTATCTCCTGCAGTTCCTGATATAGATGTGGAGTCCTGAGCTCCACTGCTTCCTTGTTCAAGAAGAGTAGATCCCCTTCACTGCGGTGGAGGATGTGTACTTCTTGACTGGGCTTCCGTTTCGGGGAGTTCCTCTACCAGAAGAGCCAGTGCTACTGAGGGATCTGAGCCTAGCGACCGTTGGCAGGAGATATTGTTCAGTTCCAAACTTTATGTCTGGGACGGTTGTGAGTGTGGGGTCTATAGATTCCCTAGCACATCGTTGTATAGCAGCAATGATTGTGAGAGTATATGGGTCACTGGCGACTTAGCGGATTAGTGGGGGGCAGTTGTTGGTGCTAGGGAGAGTATTGGCTGGTGAGCAGTTCGCCTGGGGACTGACTTTGCATGTGAGGATGGTGGCGCAGTTGGACCACTGTCGGTCTACTGATACGGGAGAGTTTTCCTTCGGGTCCATCCTAGTGGCATGCTTCCTGGAGAGGGTGTTGATGTTGTGCCCGAGGATTCTATTGGGTGCACCTGGGGCACATCAGCCACGATTGAGGCTGTGGTCGACCGTGTTGTTGCATCATGGTGGTGGCGAGGGTGGCCACTTTTTTACTGCAGAGGTAGCGCAGGTATGGCGGCAGATGCCGCAGGTGATACTTCGGTACCTCTATGCCGGGGTTGACTTCCGGGATGATCCGGATATGGTGCTACCTCCAGGGGAGGTTTTTGACCAGCGAGGTATGTTGATTTGATGATGTTGATATGTATGTTTTGTGTTTTTTGAGATAGCATGCCTTATGTATATGATAGAGATGATGATACTATCTGGTGTTTGTTTACATGTGCAGATGTGGCACCTCACGGGCGCAAGGTGGAGTTGCAAAGAGCGCCGAAGAGACCGTTGTTGGGAGAGAGACGTCAGCATGATGATGCCATGGTGCGACCAGATGAGCCTGAGAGGGTAGCGAGGAGGCATCGGTTTGACGACCCTAGTGCTGGGCCATCACATGCTCCTCTGGCGGCAGCCAAAGCTAATTTTGAGGACATACGCCGTCGTCTGGAGACGATATTACAGGATGTGCCTGAGGGCATATGGTCACGTATCCAGGATGAGACATTCCTGGAGCAGTGTATGGGGGTGTCGTCGCCATGGCAGGCCATAGTACGATGGATAGCAGTGGTTGTTGCGCTGACGACCGGTCGACTACTACCAAGGCAGGAGGGGCCAGCAGGGGGGGGACCACCACCTCCTGGGGCAGGTGGTGGTGGGCCTCCACTGCCTGAGGGAGGAGCAGGCGGTGGTGCGCTAAAGGCACCATGAGTGGTGCTTGGATGTATTATATAATTTTTTT